>JANVCC010008691.1:0-136242 GCA_025345505.1 Todiramphus chloris collaris | reverse complement strand
TTGTGGGAAAACATCGACAGTGGAAGGCTGCTGTGTGGAGTCCCCTATGACAAGTCATTGGAGTTGATGAAGGACGCGGTTAATACAGTCAGTTTGCAGAAGTGAAAGCCATCCAACTAGCCCTAGATATTGCCGAGCGAGAAAAGTGGCCAGTGATCTATCTCTACACTGACTCCTGGATGGTCGCAAATGCCCTGTGGGGGTGGTATCTGTGTCCTGTGCCTGTGCAGCTCCTTGTCAGCAAGTCTCTGCATGGGAATGTGCCCCTTACCCTGTAGCCACTCTCCCACAATTCCCCCGTTTTCTTTAGTGCTGATGTTCATTGCTGCTGTGGCCTTATCCACCTGGTTCATCACACATCCCAATACAATCCTTCCACCGATAATCAACAACAATGCGAGTCCAAACCACCTAAATCCTTCCTTTAACAGTCCCTTTAAACATGGTGACAGCCCGCCAAATAGTCTCCCTAACCACTTATCGAAGGGATTTGATTCCACCATAATCTCTTGGGTATGCTCCTTAAGCCACTTAAGCTGTTGATGTATAGATTCTGCATGGGTAGACAGATTAAAGCAACACATCCCTTTAAACTCTTCACATACATGACCCTGAGCTAACAGTAGAAAATCAATGGCGGCACGATTCTGTAAAACAGTGTGACGCAAACTGTCCGTATCTTCTGACAGTTGCTCTATAACTTGAGTGGTAACATTAGATTGCCTGACAGTCCAACATGCGAGCTTACCTAGTGTGGCTAAAGCATAAGCAGTTCCCACCCCTGGGACAATAGATGCTAATGTGCGTAAAGCTGGACTCCATAATTCAACCTTATCATTAAAATCAGCAGGTAACTGGGAAAGATCCCGCTTGTTCCGTGATTGACTAATGCTAGCTAGTATGGCTTTATCTAAGGCTAAAAGGGTTAAAGAGCCCAAATAACAGAGACCACCATGAGCAAACCGCGGGACCCCGTGCCAGGCACGGTCTCCACATATGAGAAATATGCCATCTGGTAATGCAAGAGCACACTTGTTAGCCCAAATTCTTATATTGTTTCTTCCCCAACCGTAACTTGTAGGACCCTTAAAGTTGTCAAAGACCGACGCACTTGCGGGACCAACAGGACCACCACCATACGTGCGATTATAGATGGCATTATGTGGTGTGAGCCAGGTGATATTCTGTGACCTCTGATACACATAAGAGCCAAGCTTCACACAAGTAACATTGCCTTCATTCCCTGTAATATTTGCAATAGCTTCCGACCCTGCCAGGTCGAGTTCCTGGGGATCCCATGGGAGCGTAGTATTCACGCCTGCCAGTAACTTTCCGGAGCACTCCACGATCGAAGTGCTGTTGGTACAATTTCCCGTAGAAAATTTAGCTAGGGCTGATGACAGTAAAGTCATGTTAGTCTGAGGGACCCCTAACAGACAGGTGCGAAAAGGATCAGATGCTGATGTAAGGGAGAGGAAAAATGCCGTACAGTTCGTCTTGTGGGCCCAGGTTACCCACAAGTTTGCTCTTGGGTCAATTTTGTGTAATCCAGTTCCTAGTGAGACTGGTAGGAACAGCATTAACGTTACCAGGGTTACCATAATTGATAACTAACTTAACAACTAATAGCTGATAAATGAAAACTATTAGCGAATAAATGACAACTAATAAGCGGATAATAAGCGATAACTAACAACTAGCTAATGATAACGAATAACGGGGCACCACGACCCTCACGGTTAAGTTTGTTGCACCCACAGCGATTGCTTACACTGCCCACAATCTAGGAGTACCCTGGCCGCACAGTTTCTTTCAAGGTACCCCTTGCAGGTATGTATAGACAAGTCCGCAAATTCGATGGTGGGCAATAAGGCTGATACATGGAAAAGCTGGTCAGCACTGAAACAGTGCTCAACCTTCCAGTCCAAGGTCGGGCTAAGCACTCCCACCAGGTTGCTCAAGCGTGGTCGAAGGGCCAGGAGGAGTCACCACGTCAGTGTCCTCTGGTCGAGACCCTAAAATCGAGCTGGTATCACGCTCATTCGTTGTTGCAGCCTTGGTCCATCTCGCAGGAACACAAATAGGACCTGTAGGCGTAGAAACACAAAGATACCCACGCCCCCAATATAACACTTTCACTGGACCCTCCCACAGTCCAGATTTTGGATTCCGATACCAAGGTGTGATTCTGTTGTAACGGCGGGGACACCCATTCCAGGGCCCACACCTCCCCCGTTTTCTTTAAAGACTGGTTTAATGCCCCTATAAGATGTTGCTCCCCAAACCATATGGTAAGGTCAATGGGGAGGTCCGGGTCGCACCTCCGGACCTCTCCATGGACCACACAGTCGACAATACGGTCCAAAGTCTCCCTTTGACGGGGCGTTACCCGAACCGGCCGTGTTGGGTCCTCACCCTTCAGAAGGGGTCGCAATTGTTCTAATAGTTCATTGGGTATGACGACTATGGGGCGCAACCATTGCAGATCACCTAGTAATCTCTGGGCATCATGCACAGTCTCAATCTTAATGTCCAGAGTCAGTTTTTGGGCCGTAATTACTTGCTCTGTAAGAGTCCAACCTAAGTATTTCCAAGGGGAGGATCGTTGCACCTTTTCTGGCGTGATTTTCAAGCCGGCAGCATCAAGCTGTTGTTGTATGGCCGCTACCTGATTCTGGGAAAAGGGGTGTGGTTGGGCAAACAAAATGTAGTCCATATAATGATAGATCACTGTTTGAGGCCAAACCCTCCTCAGCGGTTGCAAGGCATTGTCCACATACAACTGACACAAGGTCGGGGAATTACGCATCCCCTGCGGTAAAAACGTCCATTCGAACCGCTTATCAGGTTCGGCTCGATTCAATGCTGGCAACGTAAACGCGAAACGACGGGTGTCATTGGGGTGTAGGGATATAGTGAAAAAACGGTCCTTGAGGTCGATTATCAATAAGGGCCAATCTCGGGGGAGCATGGACGGATTAGGCAAACCCGGCTGCAGCACCCCCATTTGCTCCATTTGCTTATTCACTGCCCTTAAATCATGTAATAACCGATATTTGCCCTATTTTTTCTTTATGTAACCATACTGGGCAGCATGGGCCAGTTCTCCGGCCAATGTTTAGGGGCAACAATACTCGAGTCCGCCCCAGTGTCCAAAAGCCCATTCTGCGTAATTTCTTGTCGCTGATAGGCAATAGTCACGTTTTGTTTGGGCCGGGTGGTTAAGTCCATGATAAGCAAAGTAAGTCCTCCGGTCGAACCAAAGCCTTGCTTACCCCTGTCCCTGTTCAATAATGGGGGTAGACCACACGTAAGCTGTGGTAATGGCACCAATTAGGCGATACGCTGTCCCTTCTCAATCCTCAGAGGCAGTGAAATGGTATACACCATCACGAATATTTCCCCAGTGTAGTCCGCATCTATAACTCCGGGAAGCACAAATAGTCCCATTATGCTAGCTGACGATCGTCCCAGCAGTAGAGCTCCTATGGCCCGATCATTAATGACTAATGGACCATGCACTCCCGTTGAAACCCTCTCAGGACATGTTGTTAGCAGGTTGATGTCTACTGTGGCTGCTAGGTCCAGTCCGAGACTTCCGGCAGTAGCAGGTTGGCGGGGGGGGCTGTGCTGAGGCATTGATGGCTGCTACTTGTGTCGTCATGTGGCATCCTGGTGCGCTGGATTTCCTGTTTTCCGATCGAGTGCTGCCTGTCGCCATTGCTTGTAGGGGTGCGAGAGCAGCTAACACTTGTGCCTGCGCGGCTGCCGCCTGTTCTTTGAGGCCTACCCCAAGCTCTTTAATGGCCTGCACTAAAAAGGCCTGCGACCCGACAGGAATATTGGACATCCACTCTAACGCTTCCTCTATAGTCCAATTCGCCCCCAAGGTATTTAGAACAGCTTGGGTGGTTGCATTGCAGTTCTGTAGGGCACACTGCTTTAACAATGCCCCCCTCATGTACTCAGGAACCCCAGCCTGCTCGATTGCATTAGCAGGTTTATCTATAAAGGTCCCAAACGGCTCTTCCCTGCCCTGCTTTATCCCCATGTAACTAGGAACCCCTCCGGGGGCCTTGATTTTATTAAAAGCAGCTCGGACCAATCGCATCGCCTCTCTCAACTTGTCAGGACGGAGCATGGCTTGGGCTTCAACCCGGGAATAGACTCCCAGACCCATCAGCTCATCGAGAGTCAGCCCATGTAGCGGATCACCGGGCTGTCTCTGCACAGCTACAGATTCCTGGCAATACGCTTGCCAGTGGGCATTATAAAGTAGCTGCTGGTGCTGGCTAAGGATGAGCTTCATGATCGCTCGACAATCTGAGGGCAACAGAATCTGCGTCCCCCACAGATAGTCGATCATCTGTCTCACGGGCTCACTAGTGACGCCGAACTGGCTGACAGTGGAGCTGAGTTGAGCCAGCCATTTCCAATCGAGTGCCGATACCGTGGCAGTCATCCCTCCCCTGGCTGTCGGTGTAAATATTACCGGGCAAACCACCTCTAGGACAGAATCAGCCGCTTCGTTATCCCCGGATCCCACAATCTCCCGAGCTAAAGCAGCCCATGTCTCCCGTCTTTCTCGGGCAATCGCCGCCCCTAGATCGCTGTCTGCTCCTGGAAGAGGGACGGCCTCTTCCCCGGGCGGCGGCGGTGGTTCCGGCCGCTGCGACGGCTGCGGATCCGGCAGATCGGGCAGGGGTAGCTCTTGGCTAGGAGGTGGTAGCAGGATAGTGGACACAGCGGGGGGGTAGGGGACAATCGCTCACTCCCTCTAACAACCTGTTCCTCCCCATAGCTGCCGACGCTTGGTGGGCAGCTTTCTCTTCCACCTGATGTTGCAAAAGCTCATTATGTACTATCCTCCACTGCTTCCCTAATTTCCTCGCAGTTTTATCGTCATCTAAAATCTCCTCCCGCAGTATATCCCCAAATTTACGCCATTCACTAAGCTCATGGACTGTGTGGGGGTTTATAAAGCATCCTCGCGCGTACCCATAAGCTAACAGCCCAGGGAGATCTTTTCGGACGTCTATGCCCTTAACCTGTTGCTTCTCTAAGAAGCAGGCAAATAAATCATATGCTGCTTGCCTCTCCATTTTACCTTCAGTGCACGCTGTTGCAGCCCTACGAGGTCACCGGCAGCACGTTACGGCCACGGTCTCTCCTATGAGGTCGCTGGGAGCCCTGCTGTGTGGCTTCTTGCTGTTCCAGCTTTTGCCATCCCTGCTGCGGTGGGATCCGTTCCCTCGGCACCATCTCTTTGGCGAAGACGTCCGTTTGGCACGTCGGGTGTTCAGACCAGCAGTATTATGTCGTGGTTGTCATCGGGGTCACCATTTGTTGTAGACGGTGGGAGAATTACGGCACTCAATATGAGTAATCATGCAATTCTCGTTTATTGTTAAGACCAATGCTCTTTTATACAGTTATTAATGAGGCTCATATATAGTGCAAAAGTAAGCTCATTATTGGTTAGACTATAAAAAGTCAGACCTGCCCAGTTGCTTATCTCTGTGGTCGTGCAGCTGGTGCAGCTCCTCATATCTTAGGCCCCAGGCATCTTGTCTCTCCGTGCTGCTGTCAGAGGGACCTTATTATGCCAAGGAGGTTTTATCGGAGAGATCGGCTTTGGAGGTACTTCCATACCCACGCCTAGTCTATGTGGGTTATGGTGAACACTCTCTGTGGGACAATTTCCCACCTCGCTTGCTCCCCCCTTATCCTCAACTTACTCTATTGGCGCTGTTGGTGCAGTCGGTGCAGGCGAAAGGGCGTCGGATGGAGACAAAAATGGATTAGGTGGGGGCAAGAACAGATTTATGGCTGGCTTTACTGTTACTTCTGCCCCAGACACCGCCTTTCTTTCTGCTTTCATAGTCTACATTGTGGTGAGTACTAATTTCCATGATATCACCAAGTCCAATGCTACTTCATCTCCTTTCTCTACAGCGTCCTTTAGTTTTTTTTCCAATGTTCCCTTATTTTGGGGCAGAATTCCCAAGGCTATTCCCTGTTTTTCATAAGAGAATAACCAGAAGAGTTTGCTGGTGTCTAGTAACCCTAAAGCAGGAGCTCTCATCAGTTCCTTTTTCAACTGATTAAATGCTTGCTCAGCCTCCTCATCCCAAATAAGGCTCTTTGAGTTTGTTTTTAAAAGCTCATAAAGTGGTTTTACCAAAAGTCCATAGTTGTATATCCACAAACGGCACCACTCTGTCATGCCTAAGAATGTACGAAGTTCTTTAGTGGTGTGTGGTCTGGGGGTCCGGCAAATGGCTTCCTTCCTTGCAGTCCCTAAGGTTCGTTGTCCATATCCAAGGTAGGTTACTTGCTTCTGAGCCACCTGAGCCTTCTGGGGAGAGACTTGATAACCAGTTAGTCCAAGAAAATTCAGGAAACTGACTGTCCATCCCATACACATGTCCCTTGTTTCAGTGGCTACTAATAAATTGTCCACGTACTGCAATACCACCCCTCTTCCAGAAGGACGTTCCCATTGTTCCAGGTCTTTGGCTAGTCGTTTCCCAAAAAGAGTGGGGCTGTTCTTAAATCCCTGTGGCAATACTGTCCATGTGAGTTGTGTTCTCCCAGAATCTGGGTTTTCCCACTCAAAGGCAAACAAGCGCTGGCCCTCCAAACTCAGGGGCAAGCAAACAAAGGCATCCTTCATATCCAGTACAGTAAACCAAGACAATTCAGATATTAATTTAGTTAATAATGTATATGGATTTGCCACTACTGGATATAAATCTTCATTTATCCTATTGATGGCCCTCAGATCCTGCACTATCCTGTAACTCCCATCTACTTTCTTAACTGGCAGGATAGGAGTGTTATATTCTGATTCACACTCTGTTAGCTTTTATTTCCTCAGGTACCCCAGCTTTGATGGGGGTGGTAATGAGAGCCAAGCTTAGGATTTTAATCAACTGTTCGTTCCCTACTTTAAATTCTAGTTTTCCTTTTTCAAATTTTACCTCTTCTCCCATGTGTTATTTGGAGCCAGTGGCTCCCTTTACCCTTACAAATTCATCATTGTCACGGTTTAGAGTCAGGGCAGCCCCTTAGACCTATAACAGACGCTCTCTGTTAACCCCCCTCCCTCCCCAGAGGGGAAAGAGAAAGGGAATAAGGGAGAGACACTTAGCAATTAGAAAAGGAAACTAAAACAGCTTTAATGCAAATTAAACTAATAATTATAAAAATGGAATATATACAAATATATACAAAAACCAGTATCGAACCCAACCCCCTGATGGTAATTACATCACCATCACCACTGATGCTGTGGAGCAGGCACCGGGACAGTCCCAGACTGGGCCCCGCAGCAGACGGGAGCTCTGTTCAGGAGCTGGATTCTAGTACCGGGTTTAGGAACATGCAGACCAGATCAAAGGCATAAAGGACACAGTCCTCCTTGGGTGCTCCAAGGAAGGAACCGAAAGAGGACCCGAGCCAAGCCAAGCAAAAGCTGGCAAAAGCAGTCCAAGAGGGAAGAAGAGCCCAGAGACCCTTTGGATCCCTCAGCTCTAAGCCGAATATGGCGTATATGGGATGGAATACCTCATTGGTAAGTTTAGAGTCACCCGTCCTGTCCACTCCTCCCTGAAGGTGCAGCCTTCCACTCTCTGCACCCCCCCCAATGTGGTACACAAGACCCAGCAGTGGCCTTGGTCTGCATACCAATCCTTGGTAGTAACTCTAAACATGAGGTGTTATCACTGCTAGAAGCAGACACTGTCTGTGAAAACAGGCTGCTAACTTCAAAATGTGAACTTAGAAGAACTGAGCTGAAAAGTAAAATTAATGAACAGAATTAGTCCTGTTGTCACTCAAACCAGGACAATCATCTAGGGGTGTCAAGGCTTGATTTAAAACTGAATAATGTTGCTCTTATATCAATTAAAATGCCATGTCTTTTCGTTGTTCCCCTAGCCTTATTTTAAACAGTGGATCTGCTGAGGTAGATTCCCCAGGTCCCTGTAAATCATCTTCAAAATGATCCTGCATCGCTCCTCTACCTCTCCCCCCCCCCCCCCCCCCGGACATTCATTTTTCCAATGTGCTTTTCTCTTACAATGTGTACATTGATCCCTCTGTAATTTGGGGACAAACTTTCTTCCTTTACCCCTTTCTTTACCTCCACCCTCCATGCTTCATCTAAGAGGTTTTCTAAACTCCTTGCCTCTGGCCCTTTAACTTTTTGAATCTTTTTTTCTAATGTCTTCTGTTGACTGCCCAATAAAGAGAAAGGCCAGCTGCTGTGTCCCTTCCGCAGAAGCCAGGTCAAGGGATGTATCTTTCCTCATAGCCGATCGTAAGTTTTCAAGAAATTCATTAGGGGTTTCATGAGGCCCCTTGTCGCAATGAGTACAAATATGACCAATTCCTTGGTTTGGGTATTGCAGTCTACAATCTGAATTTAATCAAATTCTGATACCTTTGTAATCTTTCATACTATGCAGAAGTATTTAGGTCCCCATTAGAATCGACCAGGGAGACATGCTGATCCACTATTCCTTGCGAAGTTCCTGAGGCAATATGTCCCTGCACATGAGTCTGGGCAGTTCTAATTATTAACTGGTTTTCGGTGTCTGCCATTTCTCCCAATAAAGCATCTATATCTCCCCAGGCCACATTTTGAGTTTTTACTATTAATTCAAATCTTTTGGCCACCTTATAGGGTTCTTGTGGAGACATATTTAATCCACATTTCCTCTGCCACGTGGGATGATTTCTTACTAAGAAAAACATATCTGCATATATTACTTCATCCCATTTTTCATTTTCCCTTAAAAACACCATTAGTTCCACTAATGTATCATAGTCCAAGGTACCTCCTGCCGGTCATTTCATTCCCTTACTCAATTTATATAGTGGCCATATATCATTACAATATTTTTCAACCTTTTTACAGCTCAAGTTCCCTCCTGGTTGACCTCCCAGCTACCTCCAAAGTGTGAAAATGCACCCTAAGGGAGTTTTATGATCGATCTCCTGACTCTGTCCCCCACCCAATGCAGTATTTAGGGAAGCCCACATCTCTTACAATAACAATAGATAACAAGACACAACCAAATTATCCCAGTCATTACATCAACAACAAAAGGTTCTGTCAAGGTTTAGGGTCAGGGCGGCCCCTTAGAACTATAACAGATGCTCTGTTAACCCCCCTCCCTCCCCAAAGGGGAAGAGAAAGGGAATAAGGGAGAGAGACACTTAGAGATTAGAAAAGGAAACTAGAACAGCTTTAATGAAAATTAAATTAATAATAATAAAAATGGAATATATACAAATATATACAAAACCAGTATCGAACCCAAACCCCCTGATGGTAATTACATCACCGTCACCACTGATGCTGTGGAGCAGGCACTGGGTGGGGGAGTCCCAGACTGGGCCCCACAGCAGACGGGAGCTCTGTTCAGGAGCTGGATTCTGGTACCGGATTCAGGAACACACAGACCGGGATGTTGGTGAGAAAGTTGGTGAGTAAGGTAAAAGAGAATAAGAAAAGTTTCTTTAAATACATAAGTGCCAAGAGGAAGAACAAGGAAAGTGTGGGGCCACTGCTGAATGAGAAAGCAGTCTTAATAACCAAGGATGCAGAGAAGGCAGAGTTGCTCAACACCTTCTTTTCTTCAGTCTTTTCTTCTAAGACCAGCCCCTGTGAACTCCAGTCCCTGGTTGAAGGGGAGAAAGCCTGGGGGAAGGATGACTCTCCACTGGTCAATCAAGACTGGGTTAAGGACCAGTTACCTAAGTTGAATATACATAAGTCCATGGGCCCTGATGAGATGCACCCAAGAGTGCTGAGCGAATTGGCTGATGTTACTGCCCTGCCACTCCCCATCATTTTTTCAAAATCATGGCAAACGGGAGACATGCCAGAGGACTGGATGAAAGCCAATGTCACTCCAGTCTTCAAAAAGGGCAGGAAAGAGATTCCAGAAAACTATAGACCAGTCAGTCTTACCTCCATCCCTGGAAAGATAATGGAGAGGCTCATTCTGGAGGTTATCTCTAGGCACATGGAAGATAAGAAGGTTATCAGGAGTAGTCAACATGGATTTACCAAGGGGAAGTCATGCTTGACTAATCTAACATCCTTCTATGATATTGTAACTGGATGGCTGGATGCAGGGAGACCAGTGGATATAGTCTATCTTGACCTTAGCAAGGCTTTTGACACAGTCTCCCACAACATCCTTGTGGAGAAGCTCAGGAAGTATGGGATAGAAGAGCAGGTAGTAAGATGGATTAGTAACTGGTTGGACAATAGAGTCCAGAGAGTGGTGGTCAATGGTGCCAAATCCAGCTGGAGAGCTGTAACCAGTGGAGTCCCCCAGGGATCAGTGCTGGGTCCAGTCCCGTTCAACATCTTTATCAATGACATTGATGACAGGACAGAGTGTCTGCTCAGCAAGTTTGCTGATGACACAAAACTGGGAGGATTGGCAGATACACCTGAAAGCTGTGCAGCCATCCAGCGAGACTTGGACAGGTTGGAGAACTGGGCAGGGCAGAACCAAATGAGGTTTAACAAGGATAAATGTAGAGTCCTGCATCTAGGTAAGAATAATAAATTACACCAGTACAGACTGGGAGGTGATCTGCTGGAGAGCAGTCTTGTGGAGAAAGACTTGGGAGTCCTGGTGGACAACAAGTTCTCCATGGAGCAGCAATGTGCCCTTGTGACCAGGAAGGCCAATGGTATCCTGGGGTGTATCAAGAGGAGCATGTCCAGCAGATCGAGGGAGGTTCTCCTCCCCCTCTACTCTGCACTGGTGAGACCTCACCTGGAGTATTGTGTCCAGTTCTGGGCTCCCCAGTTCAAGAGAGACAGGGATCTGCTTGAGAGAGTCCAACGGAGGGCTACAAGGATGATTAAGGGACTGGAGCACATGCCTTATGAGGAGAGGCTGAGACACCTGGGGCTCTTTAGTCTGGAAAAGAGAAGACTGAGAGGGGATTTTATAAATGTTTATAAATATATGAGGGCTAAGTGTCAAGAGGAAAGGGACAGCCTCTTCTCACTCGTGCCTTGTGATAGGACTAGGGGGAATGGATATAACCTGGAGCACAGGAGGTTCCACCTTAACATGAGGAGGAACTTCTTTACAGTAAGGGTCACAGAGCATTGGAACAGGCTGCCCAGAGAGGTTGTGGAGTCTCCGTCTCTGGAGATTTTCAAAACTCGCCTGGATGCGTTCCTGAGTGACCTGTGTTAGGGTAGATTAGGTTGTAGGTTAGATTAGGTTGTAGGTTAGATTATATGATCCTTCCCTGGCAGGGGGGTTGAACTCAAAGATCTCCAAGGTCCCTTTCAACCCCTAACACACTGTGATTCTGTGGGATCGAAGGCAGAATGGACAGAGTCCTCCTTGGATGCTCTGAGGAAGGAACCGAAAGAGGACCCAAGCCAAGCCAAGCAAAGCTGGCAAAGCAGTCCAAGAGGGGAGAAGAGCCCAGAGACCCTTCGGATCCCTTAGCTCTGTGATGAATATGACGTATATGGGATGGAATACCTCATTGGTCAGTTTAAGGTCACCTGTCCTGTCCACTCCTCCCTACAGGTGTGGCCTTTCACTTTCTGCAACCCCCAATGTGGTACACAAGATCCAGCAGTGGCCTTGGTCTGCCTACCAGTCCTTGGTAGTAACTCTAAACATGGAGTGTTATCACTGCTAGAAGCACACACTGTCTGTTAGAACAGGCTGATAATTTCAGAAAGTGCAGTTAATTAGAAGAACTGAACTGAAAAGTAAAATTTCTGAACAGAATTAGTTCTGTTCTCACTCAAACCAGGACAGGTTCTTGTACCAAATCACCTGAAACTAGCCCCGAACTTACGTTTATATTATCATACAATTCCAGTGAGGTGGTGGGATAGCTAACGTACCTAGCTAATATCTTATCTTTAATCTATATCTCTTGAGCATTGCCTGAATTAAATATTATCTAACTTGTCTTAAGAAAGACTTGTATTAGCCAATATATCTTAGAAAAGACTAATATTAATTAACCATTGTGTATGTGTTAACCCAAGCAAGAAAAGGGATGTTGCAAGGGAAAAAGAAACAATAGATAAGGAAGGATAGGATGGCTTAATCTGTTACAAGACCAAGCTGAAGCCAGCCTTGAGGTTGGAACCGAGACAACCCAGGAAATTTTGACACAAGGTGAAAAGTGCCGACCCCAGCCAGCGACCACCAGGAGGTGCAGCGCATGTGTCAAAAGGAGGAGCTGAAGGTGGAACATATGGAAATGATTTCTTGGACCTAATTGTCCTAAGGACGCGCTTTTGAGGAAAGACCATGAATATGTATAGGCGATTGTGAATATGCATTACAAATTGGAGTAAATATGGGATGGGTAATTGGTGGGGTGTGCAAGTTAGAAGGTACAATCCCCCTTGCACCCGATGCCGTAATAAACATACCTGCTTTATAACCTTTCACAGGTTGTAGAGTTTGATTTCCGCACGTCACCAGGGCCAGTCTTAAAAAGTTCTCAATTCTGTGCTTGTTCAGAACTAGTTAAAAATAACACAAACAAAAACACACTGAAAACAATAATACACAAAACAATAACCAGACACTAAATTAATTCAACAGGGTCTTGCATCCCTATTTTGATATTCTTTTATCCAATTTATAACCCCAATTTTAGCAGAAATCATACCCCCTTGCATTCCAGCTGATTCTCAGATAGCAGAGGGTCTCGGGGCAGCTGGGCTTGATTCCTGACATACAGCAGATAACAAGATACAATTCACTCAACCGATTAGTCTTGTTTGTTTTGGTTTTTTTCTTCCCAGGAATCACTAACAGATTACAATCACTTCTTTTGTCTCCAGCCGCACCCCTCACAGGATAACTGAACCGGACTGGAACTCCACACTCGCTTCACAGCTGTGCTGCATCTTAAACTGACCCCCACACTATAATCTTAAAACAAAATACCTGGGCACTCACACTTACAGCATACGACAATTATTATCATTAACCCAATTGATAACCCCACAACAGCTGTCAATCTCACCCAAATAGCCATATGACAATTTTAGAGGTCTGCTTATCCTTCACGTACTTCTTATACAATCATTAGCAGGTCCGTCCTGGCTCCTTGTCCTGGTTTGAGTTAAAACAGAACTAATTCTGTTCAGTAATTTTACTTTTTCAGCTCAGTTCTTCTAACTAACTGCACTTTCTGAAGTTAGCAGCCTGTTTTCATAGACAGTGTCTGCTTCTAGCAGTGATAACACCTTATGTTTAGAGTTACTACCAAGGATTGGTATGCAGACTAAGGCCACTGCTGGGTCTTGTGTACCACATTGGGGGGGGTGCAGAGAGTGGAAGGCTGCACCTTCAGGGAGGAGTGGACAGGACGGGTGACTCTAAACTGACCAACGAGGTATTCCATCCCATATACGCCATATTTGGTCTAGAGCTGAAGGACCCGAAGGGTCTCTGGGCTCTTCTCTCTCTTGAACTACTTTGCCAGCTTTTGCTTGGCTTGGCTCGGGTCTGGAACTGGAATAATTTTATACCTCCTCTAAAACATAACTTATACTCCAGTGTTAAAAACCAAATAATTTAAATCTGAGGAAAGTACCTCTGAACTGGTCACTTTTAAAATATTCTGTTTTTCTTATTATTTCTCAACAAGCCACGTGAAATACCTGCAGTACCCCAAAAGAGATATGTCAAGCTAGTTAACAGTTTTAAAACTAGAGAGGAATTGCTTTGGAGTGGAGAAAAATAAAAATCCAAAATGCATATGATTAGATCAAGAACTAAACTACTGTGGTGGTTTGACCTTGGCTAGATGCCAGGTGGCACCAAGATGCTCTATCACCCCCCCCTCCCCCCCTCAGCTGGACCAGGAGAAAGAAAATAAGGTGAAATTTGTGGTTTTGGACAAAAGCAGTTTAATGAAAAAGCAAAGCAAGGCCTTTCACGGAAACAAAAGAAAACAAAGATTTATTCTCTACTTCCCATCAGCAGGTGATGTCTGGCCCCTTTTTGGGAATCAGGGCTCCAAATGCGTAGAGGTTGCTCCAGAGGACAAGCTGATGTCCCCCCTTCTCCTCCTTTTCCTAGCTTTATAGTTAAGCTGACATCATATGGTATGGAATATCCCTTTGGTCAGTTTGGGTCAGCTGTCCCAGTTGTGTCCCCTCCCAAGATCTTTTCCACCCCATCCCACTGCAGGGGGAATGTTATATAAACAGTCTTGGTGCTGGGTGAGCCCTGCTCAGCAGTAGCCACAACAAGGGTGTGTTATCAGCACCTTTCTAGCTCTCAATGCAAAGCACAGCACTGGGAGGGCTGCTGTGGGGATAATTAAATTAATCTCAGTCAAACACAATACAGGTATTCATATTCTGCACCACCCAGTCATTCCTAGGAAAACCCTCAGCTCTCTGGGAGAGTAGGTTCAGGAGTCTGGCAAATGGCTTCCTTGCAACTCCGTCCCAACCTTCTTTCTCCCTGTGACAGTTTAAAACATAAATATATCACTCTGTTCTTGACAATCTGTGCTTTATCTTTGAATACTCTATATCCTGATTGGACAAAAAAAAATCAGGGCACTTACTGTCAATGTCCAGCACTGGTTCTTTTCCTCTGCTGCAATGAGGATGTCATCCATATACTGGAATAGACTTCACTTGGGGTTTTCCAGTCTCCAGTTCTCCAGCTCCTTTGCTAATTGGTTCGCAAATATGATGGAGCTCTTCTCGAATCCTTGTGGCAACACCATTCAGGTGAACTGGGCCTTTCATTCTGTGTGAAAATTCTCCCACTCAGAAGCAAATATTGGTTGACTTTCTGGGTTAACAGGTATGCAGAAGAAGGCATCCTTAAGATTTAACACTGAAAACCATTTTTGGCTATCACTCAAAGCAGTTAAAAGAGTATATGGTTTTGCTACTACAGGGTGAAGATCTGCTGTTATTTTATTTCTTGCTCTTAAATCCTTTACCATTCTGTAACTCCCATTCCACTTCTGAACAGGCAATATTGCAGTGTTAAAGGGGGACTCACACTCTACTAAAATAATATGTCTAAGAAACCTATCAATTCTTGTAATACTTCTTTAGCTAATTTAGGAATAGGATACTGTTTCAGTCTTACTGGCCTGGTTCCAGGCTTCAATTTAATTGTTACTGGATGTTCTTTCCTCAACCTCCCTGGGTCTGGGTTGCCCATACTTCAGGGTTCACCTCCTTTTCCATTTCTGGAGGTACATCAGTCTGTATCTTTTCCTGTAATATAAAAACTCTGGCCTTGCCCCAATTTACTTCAAGTACCTCAACTGATATTTTCCCTTCTTTAAATGAGATTCTTGCTTCCAATTTATTCAATGTGTCTTTCCCCAACAAATTTACCAGACATTCCAGCACATATAAGAATTGATGTATTACCCATTGTTTTCCTACTTGCAGTTTTAAAGCCTCCAAAAAGAATTTCTCCTGAGTTTTCCCAGTAGCACCATCAATGCTAATCTTATCTCTACTTCTCACTCCCTTACATGTATTAAGCACTGAATATGCTGCTTCTGCATCTATGAGAAAATCTAAATTCTCGTTCCCCAGCTTCAGTGTAATCAGAGGGTTCAGATGGGGATGATGTCCCTGGTCCCATTCAGTTTTCCTCCTCACTCCCAACCATCATGAGTTTCATAGCCCATAAGGTAGGATATAATTCTTTCCAAGAACACTCCCTTTTCCAGTGTCCTCTTTTCTTACAAATAGCACATTGATCCACAGCCAACTGAGACTCAATAGGAGGGGGGGGTCTCACCTTACCCTGAAGTCTCACAACAGGATATCCATCCCTACCCCTTGGACTTCCTCTTCCCCATGGTGCTTGGATGAGTGCAGCCAAAAGCTGGGCTTCCCTCTGATTTTCTCTTCTGACTTGTTTCACTTCCTTTACCTTTTCTCTATACACTGTCCAGGCTACCTCCAACATTTTACTTAAATTCATCATTCAACAAAGATTCCTTTGCATGCTTAATACACCTCTGGCCTATACTGAAAGAAGAACAACATCTCTTTGATCAGCTATTACCCTGAGTCGTTTTGTCTCAGTTGCCTGAGAGAGAAACAGCGGCGGCAGCAGCAGCAGCAAGTCCTCTAGCTGAGCACTAGACTAAGGGCAGAAAAGGGGTTACCAGAGCCAGGGGTCCCCAGGGAAAGAGTGGTGAGACCCAGCAGGACCCAGCAGCTCTCATGTGAGCAATGCTGAGAGGGTGACATGGCTGGGCGTTACTGGAACAACCGTGGGCTTTTTAAACACGGTGAAACCGGACCCGACGCTCAGTCGCCTGAGAGAGAACCAGCTTGCCTTCTTGCTGAAAAGTGCGAGCAGGGCATGGCGTGTGGTAGAGCTCAAGGGCAAGTGCTAGCTTATCTACTTGTATAAGGAGACTAAGGTGACTAGCTCCAGTGCAGGGGCAGGCAAATGGGTAGGGATGGTGTCCACATGGGCAAAAATGATTACCTCTTCTAAAAGGGATGCAGCAACCCATACAGTGATGCTGCCGAGGCATGCAGCTGTCTAGGTCTTTGGCTGCAGGGAGTGCCACAGCCTATCTCAAATATTAGATAATAGCTTTAACAACAGGTGTGCAAGGTGTGACCAGGTGGATGATCTGCTTTGTGTGGTGTCTCCTCTACATGATGATATTGAGAGGTTAAGAAGTATAAGAGACTCTGAGGAGAAAATAGATTGGTGGAGTTTACCATCCCTGAGGCAGGTACACCAGGAGACACATAAAGATAATGAGGGTCCTCTGCCCTCCTACTAGGATAACGATAACAAACAAGATGAGGGAAGGTGGAAGCAGGTTCCTGCTTATGGTCGCAGGCACCCCCTTTCGCTTCCTACGCCCCCCCCTCAGATACATTTGCAGAATATGTATGAGGCTCTGGAGGTAGAGGGACAAGCTAATGATGGCATAGATGATTGTCTGTGTTGGAGGAGCGACACAAGGCAAGACGGCCTACTCGTATGACAACCTCTTCTGTCAAGAAAATGAGAAGAGTAATTGTCATTGATGACTCTCTCCTCAGAGGAATGAAGGGCCCTATCTGTCAACCTGACCCAATCAATAGGGAAGTATGCTGTCTCCCTGGTGCCCGGGTAAGAGACTTTACAAAGAGGAACCCTGACCTAGTACACCCCTCTGATTACTACCCATTACTGATCTTTCAGATGGGTAGTGAGGAAATTGCGACAAAAAATCTGAGGGGAAACAAGAATGATTTTAGGGCACTGGAGAGACTAATTTGGGACTCGGGAGCCCAAGTAATCTTCTCTTCTATCTTGCCAGGCACAGGAAATGATGAGGGAAGAAACTGGAGAATCTGAGAGATTAATACCTGGCTCCAGGGCTGGTGCTACCAACAGAACTTTGGGTTCTTTGACCATGGCTTGGTATACATGACGCCAAGCCTGCTGGCAGGAGATGGGGTACACCTATCTAAGCATGGGAAAAGGATCTACTCACAGGAGTTAGTGGCCCTCATTGAGAGGGCTTTAAATTAGAATCGAAGGGGGAGGGGGACAAACCCAGCTCTGGTAGAGATAAGCCTTGGGGGGTCATACCAGTGTTGGAGGCGATATCTGTACCTCAGATTAAGTGCATATATGCCATTGCTCGTAGCATGGGAAATAAACAGGAGGAGTTAGAAGCTATTGTGCACCAGGGAAATCATTATATAATTACCATCACAGAAATGTGGTGGGATGATTCGCATGGTTGGAGTGTTGCAATAGATGGTTACAGGCTCTTTAGAAGGGATAGACAAGGAAAGAGAGGTGGTGGGGTAGCGTTATATGCCAAGGAGATAGAGGGGCAAGCTACCCCCTCTACCTGAAAGGTAGTTGTAGGCAGGTGGGGGCTGGACTCTTCTCCCAGGCAACCAGTGACAGGGTGGCAGGACATGGCCTGAAGCTGAACCAGGGGAAGTTTAGGTTAGATATTAGGAAGCACTTCCTTACGGAAAGGGTCATAAACACTGGAATGGAATGCCCAGGGAGGTGGTGGAGTCACCATCCCTCGTGATGTTTAAGGAAAGACTGGATGTGGCTCTTAGTGACATGGCCTAGCTAGGTGTCGTGGTGTTAGGTCTTAGGCTGGACTTGACTAAAGTCTATTCAAGCCTCAATGATAATTCTGTGTAATTCTGTGTCCTTCTCCAAAACCATTACAAATGGGTCTGAAGGTATCAGTTTACATTATTTAAGCCATTATGAATGTTTTCTCAATATATTAGATAAATCTACATATGGTACTTTATCCCATTTTCCTTCCCGCTTACAAAATAACATAAGTTACAAAATAGTATTATACTTTGTAATCAAACTGTTTGGACATTTCTCCTAATCTACTAGAGTGTACAGTGGACACTAATTATTACAAATTCAATTAATTGTTTCCTTGTCAGAGGATGTAGTGGGTCTGGCTGAGCTGCTTTTCCCCATCCAGCCCTCATGCTGCAGTACTGGGAGCTGGAAGGTGCTGATAACACACCCGTGTTATGACTGCCAGTGCTCACACGGCACCGGAGGCTGGAGAGGCAAGATGGGGGAGGGGATACATCTGACATGAGCTGACCAGTGGGATATTCCATACCATATGACGTCAGCTCAACTATAAAGGGAGAGGGCAAGAGGATGGGGGGGGGCATTCAGCTTTGTCCTCCGAGCAAGTGCTATACGTGTTCTGGAGCCCTGCTTCCTGGACTTGGACTGACATTGCCTGTGGATGGGAAGTAGAGAATAACAATTTTATCTATCATAACCAACAGCTCTTTTCTTTTTGTCTTATTGTCTCCGTGCGTGCCATGCTGACGGGGGTTGGGGGGAGTGATAAAAGGGCTTGGTGGGTACCTGGCGCCGTGCCAGGGTCAACACACCACAGTTCCTTTTTGGCACACAACGTGGGTCACAAGCAGCATCTTTTCTATTGCTTGCTTTAAATATTAATAGCAAACTCCTGTGCAGGCCACGGAGTTTGCTTGCGCTACTTCTCTGGTGTTTTTTTAACATGTTTACCAAAACACTGTCTCTTTGCTTTACTTACACATTGATAACCTCTATGTGCTGGGGAAGCAGTTTGGTCTGAGAGTAGACACGTTTCGGGTGGGCTGACACTGAAATGTTCCGTAAGGCGGGCTGTCCCTGGGTGGCAAGGGGTCTGGCAGGATTTGGGCAGGTTCCTAGAATGGTTGTCACCTCCTCTAGCCTGGGACTTTACCCCCGAACAGGCAAGCAACCCTGTCAAACTGACACAAAATCTAATAGAAGGGTGCCTTGTCTACTCCGATGAAAACCAGCAGCTCTTAGCGCTGTACTGGGGCCTGGCCTGTGCCTATCGAGCCACAGTTGAGTACTCTCAGAGGACTGTGGTTGAGGCAGGCGCCTAATCTACATCTGAAGACACCCAAGTTGAGATAGGGACTGCAAAAAATACAACTGCCAAAGTTGCCCCAGTAGTGAAAAAGAAGCAGTGGGCAAGGAGAACAACAGGCCCCTACCCTCGATTAGTGAGGGATGAGGAAGAGGAGGAAACACACAACCAGCAAATTGGACCCTCAACAGGGAGATTGGAGCAGGGAATAACGTAATTGAAGCAGGAGGCAGAGACCACACAGTCCCTGACTTCATCAGAACTTTGAGACCTGAGGAAAGATTACACCCGACAGATAGGTGAATGGATTGTTACCTGGCTGCTTTGATGCTGGGATAATGGGGCTGATAGCCAACAGCTGGAAGGTAAGGAAGCCCAACAGCTGGGCTCCCTTGCTAAGAATCGTAGCATTGAAAGAGGAACTGGAAAAGAGGCAGCAATTTGCAGTCTCTGGAGACGGCTCCCTTCAAGCGTCAACGGAAGATATCCATTCCAGGAAGACTTAATGAACTCCACCTCCTCAGCAAAGTGGTCCACTGTTGATGAAGGTATCTAGTACTTGAGGGAACTAGCAGTACTGGAAGTCATCTATGGGGATTTAGATGATGATGATGATGAGCATCCTAAAGATCCAGAGGATGTTCAGTGTACAAGGGCCATGTGGAGGAAAGTGATTAAGAATGCACCAGCATCATATTCTTCCAGCTTGGCAGCAATGTACTACTCACAAATGGATAACCCAACTATGGAAACTGTTTCTTCCTGGCTTCAGAACTTTGAAGAGAGTCTTGGCACCTCCACATGCCTAAGGGCTAGCACCTTGGATATCAGGAGTTCCACAAGGAATCAATCAGTCAGAGGGAAAGGGAGCCTGAGGCGTATGCCACGTGGTGCACTCGGGTTCTTTCTGCATGACCAGGGGGAGGACATCAGGAAGTGGAATGGTGAACCTACCTTTAAGCTGGAAGACCATATACATGAACTGAGTGGGAAGACAGCCATTAAAAAGGGGCCATCCAAGAAGACTCTTAATGTAGTCAATGTTGAAACAAAAGAAGGCAATCAATGATCTCGCAGATATGAGAAGATTAAAATCAACTTCACTGAGCCTGACGAGGGGACTTCTTGTTTGACACTGCAAGGGTCAGACAGTGAATATTCTGACCAGGAGCAGGAAGAGAGGAGCCCTGCCTCCAGCCAGGTGGAGGAAAGGGACAGTCGGATCTATTGGACTGTGTGGATCTGATGGCCTGGAACGTCAGATCCACAGCAGTACAAGGCCTTGGTCAATACAGGTGTGCAGTGCACTTTAAGGCCAACAAAATACAGAGGAGCTGAGCCCATAAGTATTTCTGGGGTAACAGGGGGATTGCAGCAGCTGACAGTATTGGAGGCTGAAGTGAGTCTAACTGGTAGTGACTGGTACAAACACCCCATTGTGACTGGTCCAGAGGTACCGTGCATCCTTGGCATAGATTATCTTAGGAGAGGATATTTCAAGGATACAAAAGGATACCGGTGGGCTTTTGGTGTTGCTGCCTTGGAGGTAGAGGGAAGTGAGCAGTGGTCCACCTTGCCAGGTCTCTCAGAGAACCCTGCTATATTGGGGCTGATGAAGGTTGAAGAGCAGCTGGTACCAATGGCTATGATGACGATGCATCGGCGGCAATATTGTACCAACAGAGATTCCCTGATCCCCATCCAGGAATTGATTCGTCAGATGGAGAGCCAGGGAGTGATCAACAAAACTCATTCACCTGTGGTAGTATATGGATGTGGCAATGTGGAAGATCACGTGCTGTAACGGAAACGTAGAAACCAGGTAGGATACCACCCACGAAGGGCTGGCTCTGTTACTGGTATATAAGTGCCTGTAGCCTTTAATAAAACGCCATTTTGCCTTCTTCTCTATGAGAGTCTGAATCTGACAATGGACCCTCGGTGTGTCCCGGCATTTCAGCACTGAGGATAGGACACGTTAATCACAACAAGTGGTGACCCTGACGTGATCGGGATGTGATCCACGGAGGAAGTGCGCTGGACAACGCTGAACCTCTGGAGGGGCGATGAAGCTGGAAAAGGACGTCGACGTTGATTTAGTGGTACAGATATTGAAAGAATGTGTAAAGGAGGCGGGGGAGAAATGCCCGCAAAAGGATATTAAGGGAATTATTCTATGGATAAAGGGGAGAGGGTTGATTATTAACCCGCGAGATATTATGTTTGTGAATTGTGGGAAATATTTGAAAGGGAAATTTGGGAATCTGAGAAAACTGGGCACGACGGTGTGGGGTTCCACCTGGGGTAAGATATGTCGTGCTATGAGTAAAAAACATAAAGAGGCTCAAATATGGGCAGCGGCGAGAGCATCTCTATTTGGTGTGGACCGTCCTTAGCTCCCAGGAATGAATCGGGAAACGCAAGTTGGCACTTCAATATCAGGGGGCTCTAAACCTCCTAGTCCTCCCCCTAGACCACTATCAGACAGCCCACCACCAGAAAAAAGGGTGGAACGTTATCTGGTAGAAGATAAGAACGTAAAACGGGAACACGAGCACTTATACCAGGCAGATGAGTTGATTGATTTAGAGCAGAAATTTACGGTTGCGGAGCGCGAGCAGCCGGGGCAAGATAGGGTGGAGGAGAGTGATGTGTGGGATGGAGAGCATAAAAAACGTCCGTCAGGGTCAGAAAAGGAACAAGGAAGACATAAAAAGTGGTCGGTAGGATTACGAGAGGAGCAAGGAGACAGATTGTGAAAAATAGACGAAGCAGGGGACAACACCCAAACATGGCGCCCATCAGAACGGCTGCCGAGATATTCAGATGCGGCAACTTCCTCTTCCTCTAACTCATATCAGGAAGAAGAATCAAATGGGCGTGATGACGCAGCCAGCGACGTACTATCCGATGCGGACTGGTTGCCTAGACACATTATCACACAGAGAGGAGCAAGGTCAAAAACACATTCAACACTGCTAAATAAAGGCAAGGGTAGAGTTTATCAAACTAGCAAAGGGACAGCTCTAATCAACATAAGGGAGGAAGCTGGAGGAGAGAGAGTTGAGCTGCAGGAGGAATCTGTGGTAAATTCAGATACCATGACAGCCCTTATGGAACAAATGCAAGCAGCAGTTCAGCAAATACAGGATATGGTGCAAGAGCAGAAAAGGATACTTCCATTATCACATCTCCCTGTAGAACAAAGCACAGAAAACACAGATACCAATAAAGACAGAAAGGGGATGACAGGAACAGATTGGTCTTTAGTAGCAGAGAAGTGTAAACTGGAGGGCATTCATTTGGCTCCCCTCACAGCTTTCCCAGTTATAGTAAACCAACAGGGAGACAATGAATGGGTGCCGTTAGATCACAAAGTAGTTACTTCATTGTTTAAATCACTTCAAAATAACGGGCTTTCACATCCTGAGACCCAGTTATTAATTGATATGGCATTAGCAACACCGGTCATTCCAGAAGATGTACGGACCTTGGCTAAGGCAGTGTTGTCACCCTCAATATTAACGTTGTTTTTAGAACATTGGGCTACACTTATTAGACAGAAACTCCAAGAAGCAGAAGCAGATCATCGTCATGAATTACACGGAGTAACTTTTGACCAATTAACGAGCACAGGTGCCTTTGCGACACAGCAGGCTCAAACACGCTTACGTGGTAGAATACTGCAAGCAACGACACAAGCTGCGAGAACCGCACTTGTTGCGGTGAGTAAATATGAGCGCGCAAAGGAACCATGGATGACCATTAAACAAAAGCTAAATGAACCATTTTTAGATTTTGCAGACAGGCTTCAGAGGGCGATAGTTGCTTCTAATTTGCCATCAGCTACTCACGATGCAGTATTGCTAGAGGCTTTGCGTAGTAATGCTAACCCGATTGCACAAAGTATTTTACAGACTCTGTCAACATCGACGCCGTTGCCTCGTTTACTACGAACAGTTGCACTGCAGGAGAAAGCAGGTCCATCAGGAATACCAACCCCAATGGTAGAAGTCGGAACCGCACAGGAGCGTCATCAATATAGACAACCTGGTCGCATTAAACATATGTATCCGTACCCTCAACTGTGTTGGCGCTGTGGTAAATCAGTCCACTTTGCCCATGATTGCCGATCATCTAGGCCATCGGGAAATGCCTGGCAGGCTCCCTTTTACCAGGGTGAGGGAGCTCGCCATCCAGTGCCCTGTCCACCATTAACACAATTAGTACCTCCCCAGGGGGTCCAGCAATCAATAGCTATGTTACAGGAACGGCAAGGGGGACTGCGAGCAGAGCAGACGGCAATCAAGTATTACGATATGCAAGATCCAGCTCTGCGCCTGACAGAGGACTCACTGCACTTCTAACCATTCCGTTGTTTCAGCTCCCGCTATTGACCGTGTATGCAACACGAGAGGCAGGAGGTAAGACAATGACAATACATTATGATGCACTGCTAGATACAGGAGCGGACGTCACAATAATTACAACACAGATTTGGCCTAAGGAATGGCCACGACAACTAGGCCCAGTGATATATGGAATAGGAGGGGAACAGCAAATGACAAACTCAATGGACTTCATTTCCCTCAAAGTGTATGGTGCTGATGGTTCACCCATAGAAGCCTCAGTGAAACCAGCTGTCCTAGCAGAGGGTAGACCTCTTTTAGGAAGAGACTTTTGTGCTGTAGTGGGTCTGGCTGGGCTGCTTTTCCCCATCCAGGCCTCATGCTGTAGCACTGGGAGCTGGAGGGTGTTGATAACACACCCGTGTTATGACTGCCGGTGCTCACACGGCACCAGAGGATGGGGGGCAGGATGGGGGAGAAGATACAACCAACCTGAGCTGACCAGTGGGCTATTCCATACCATATGACGTCAGCTCAACTATAAAGGGAGAGGGCAGGAGGAGGATGGGGGGGCATTCTGCTTTGTCCTCCAAGTGGCTGCTACTTGTTCCTGGAGCCCTGCTTCCTGGACTCGGCCCGACATCGCCTGTGGACGGGAAGTAGAAAATAACATCTTGTCTATCATAACCCACACCCCTGTGCTTTGCGTCTCATTCTCTCCCTGCGTGCTGTGCTGAAGGGGGTCGGGGGGAGTGATAGAAGGGCTTGGTGAGCACCTGGTGCCGTGCCGGGGTCAACCCACCACAGTGCCCAGGTCAATTTGCAGCAAATGACGCCTATCAAAATGATATGGCTGACAAATGAGCCAGCGTGGGTTGAACAGTGGCCCTTGACACAAGAAAAATTACAAGCAGCCAATGAATTAATACAAAGAGAAATATCAGCTGGGCATATAATACCTTCAACAAGTCCTTGGAACACACCGATATTTGTCATACAAAAGAAAGCAGCAGGACAGTGGCAATTGCTGCATGATTTAAGAGCAGTCAACGGACGACTGCAGGATATGGGCCCATTGCAACCAGGTCTGCCAAAGGTTAGCATGATAGGAAAGGACTGGGCAATCACCAGTATAGACATAAAGGACTGGTTTTTTGTTTTGGTTTTTTTTTTCCTATACCACTGCATCCTGAGGATTCACCACAATTTGCTTTTATTGTCCCATCCATAAACAACATCGTGCCTGTGGAACAGTATCAATGAACAGTATTGCCTCAGGGAATGAAAAATTCACCGACGCTCTGTCAACTGTATGTAGATAGTGCTATAAAGGTGACCAGAAAGTGGTTTGGGCCTACAGCATTGCTGATACACTATATGGATGACATCTTGATAGCAGCACAGCAACAAGATACGGCAGAGCTAATCTTGACTCATGTAAAAGATGAGCTGAGAAAGGCAAATTTAACAATAGCTGAGGCAAAGGTCCAACGTTCACCAGGGGTGAAATATTTAGGCATGTACATTGGGCCTGAGGATGTGAAACCACAGACTATAAAAATACACACTGAGCCTCGAACAATTCATGACATTCAGCAAATAGTAGGTAGTATACAATGGATCAGGAATTTATTCCAATCACACAGAACATGATGCAACCGTTGTATAGATTACTACAGTGAAACAAGTACCCACAGGACACACTCACACTCACCTCAGACATACGACTCTGCCTTGAGAACATACTACAACTTATGGTTGACAGCCATGTAGCCCGCATCAATTTGAAATTAGATGTCCTAGCTCTTATGGGAAGCACCAAACAGGGTATGATTGGGTACCTGAGTCAAAAGGTAGACTGCGAGGGACGTCAAAGATTTACAGCTTTGTCATGGGTTATGACATCAGGAAAACGGGCATTTGTCAGCTGGCCAACTATGCTGGCAGACATGATTACTAAGGCCCTCCTAACTGCGCAGGCTACCTTGGGAAGAGAACCTATTGTCATTGTAATGCAGTGCTACAGAATCGAACACAGGCATGCGCAATTATGCACATGAACAGTTATATAGACTACCCCAGTATCTATACAGAAGGGAATGACAAGGCAGACTTAGCAGCAAAGGTTGTGTGGACTTTACAGCAAGCCCGAATATTGCATGAAGAGCTGCGTATGGGAGCAAAGAGCTTAGCAAAACTGCAGGGATATTGTGGATGCTGAAAAGCTGCTAGCAGAGGAATTTTCCTAGGTTCTCACAATATTCTGTGAGAATCCTGCCTTTCTCACACGTGTTATGAGAAACAGTAGGACGGTTTTGTAAACTAGACTAGCACATGGTGTTTCGATAAGTTTTGTTTATGGTACATTGTAAAAATATTTTGAAATAGGTGCTGTAGGACTTTAACCAATCACCCTAGGAGATGGGTGATTACTGACCAATCGCCCTATGGGGCTGGGGTATAAAAATGGGGTTGTAAATTAATAAAGTTGCTTCTTTTGCCTGCTCTTGCTGAATTTATATGTTGCTGCGCCTCTCCGCTCCCGGCATAAACAGCGACAGGATATCATTTTCACAAGACCGAGAAATTGTAGCAATGTGTCCACACTGTCAAACCTCACTGTTATGGCAAATGGGAGTCAACCCACGGGGATTGGCTCCCTCAGCGGTTTGGCAGACAGACATTACAGTCTGTGAACCTTTTAAGCCAAATTCTATTCTGTTTATAACTGTTGACACCTATAGTGGCGTTTTATCTGTTACAGCTAAAGGGAAAGCCCATGGAAAAGAGACAATAATGCATTGGCAGACAGCTATGGCGTGGCTGGGAAAGCATGATAGCATCAAAACAGACAACGGACCAAATTTTGTGGCCCGATCTGTAAAAGACTGGGCACATCATTGGAATATTATCATCACACACGGTATCCCCTATAATGCGACAGGTCAGGCAATTATAGAGCGTGCTCACCGTACATTGAAAGAATCCTTAAATCGCATAATAGAAAAGAAATCACATCATAGAAAAGAAATCACATGTCCCTTTAGATCAGCAGGATGTTGTCTTAATGAAGGCGCTATAACTCTGGAATCAATTTGATAGACATGGAAGAGACTGTATGCCCATGAAAAGAAAAAAAAAAACAAACCCAAAAAAAGCAACAAAAAAAAAAAACCCCTTAAATCCCACTATAATCTTCCCATGACCGAGGTAAAGCCAAAGGTGTTAGTATGTTTTCCAGGAACAGATATGTGGTCACCTGGGTGGTCACTGGTTGTTCTTGGTCGAGGATACACATCTGTATCTCATCCTGATGAACTAGAAGTATGGTGGCTACCTGTGAGATGCGTTCGCCCTGACCTGCGGTGCCAGGGGCAGAACAGGCAACCTCCCAATACAGACCGGAATTCAGGCCCTCCAGATGACAACCACAATGCCAACCGTCAACCGAATGATCCTTCTGGTGATGGCCAGGACACCGACCGTCAGGTAGATGGTCTGTCTACAGGCAAAGACTGGGATGGTCCTTCCACAAGCAGAGACTGAACTTTAAGTTTCTTTGTTATGGAGTCAGAAAGTTAAAGGCCTTAAGGCTATTTTGGAATTAATAACTGATGTAAATTTCTATTTAAGATTAGTACCTGACAGAATTGTGATGTAGAATTTGTTAGCTAGATGTATCTCCTATGGCATCACTGGAGACTCCGCCCACTTTAAAGCAGCATCTGATTTGGGCTCTGTCCGGTAACTGGCCATTACCAGACCGACTCCTTATCAGCGTTCGGTTTAGGCTCTGTTTGGTAACTGGCCATTACCAAGCAGATGCCTTATGCTGCGTTTGTTCTCCTTTCTGCAAGGCTACCCATAGAAGATTACTAATGATCTCTTTTTCGTCTTTAAACAAAAAGGGGGGAATTGTGGAACCAGAAGTTAAGCAGGTCCCTGCGAGATGTATCAAACCTGACTTTAACTGCAATGATAACGCATGCCTTTAGATTCTTTTACAGGGAAAAGGAAGGATCCGAAGCCTTTTAGTACTGCTACTGGTTTTGTTGTCCTTTGTCAATGGTGATTGCTTGTACAACTGGACGCTGATGCAACCTCAAGAATCGCAAACACTCCAGTCTATGGTGACTCCGGGTGCTCCCTCCTTCAACGTCACGGTATGCCGTTTGATGGGCCCAACTGTACTGAATTGCTGGAAAGGTCCACATTGTGTCTCTGCCAATACTAAATGGAACACTGGGGATTCCAATCACCCTGGATAACCACTTTGTTATCTACTCTTTCTGGTCCTCTTCTTATCTTGCTACTACATTTAACTTTTGGACCTTGTGTTCTTAACAGACGAGTGGCATTAATTAAGTCTCACTTAGACACAGTAGAGGCACAGTATGTCTTGTTAGCTCACATGACTGACTATCATCACCAATGCACTTAATACTGTATCTTCACTGTCATGGAGTGGGGGGAATTGTGGTAGTATAGGGATGTGGCAATGCGGAAGATCACGTGCTGTAATGGAAACGTAGAAACCAGGTAGGATAACACCCACGAAGGGCTGGCTCTGTTACTGGTATATAAGTGCCTGTAGCCTTTAATAAAACGACATTTTGCCTTCCTCTCTATGAGAGTCTGAGTCTGACAATGGACCCTCGGTGTGTCCCGGCATTTCAGCACTGAGGATAGGACATGTTAATCACAACATTCACCTTTCAACAGCCCTATGTGGCCTGTGCAAAAGTCAAATGGAGAATGGCGACTGACAGTAGACTATCGTGGTCTGAACGAAGTTACACTGATGTTGAGTGTTGCTCTGCCAGACATGCTGGAACTTCAGTATGATCTGGAGTCCAAGGCAGCCAAGTGGTACGCCACAATTGACATCGCTAATGCATTTTTCTCCATACCTATAAGCACCAGAGTATAGGCCACAGTTTGCCTTCACCTGGAGGGGAGTCCAGTACACCTGGAATCGATTGCCCCAGGGGTGGAAACACAGTCCCACCATCTGCCACAGACTAATCCATACTGCACTGGAGGAAGATGGGACTCCAGAGCACCTCCAGTACATTGATGACATCATCAAATGGAGCAACACAGTGGAAGAAATTTTCAAGAAAGGGAAGAAAATACTTGAAATCCTCCTGGAGGCCGGTTTTGCTATAAAGCGAAGCAAGGTGAAGGGGCCTGCGCAGGAAATCCAGTTCCTAGGAATGTCACTGTTTGTACTGTGAGCGAAGATATGCAGCAACACAAAATCAATAGAGAGATACCCAGGAGAGGAAGAAGAAGACTTTTTATTAATTTATAACACTGTTTTATATACCCTAACCCCATAAGGCAATTGGTCAGCGATCACCCATCTCCTAGGGTGACTGGCTAAAGTCCTACAACACCTATTTCAAAATATTTTTTCAATAAACAGAACTTAGCAAAGCACCAGGTGTTGTTCTAGCTTACAAAAAACATCCTACTGTTTTTCACAACACTGGTGAGAAAGGCAGGATTCTCTCCGAATATTGTGAGAACCTGAGAAAATTCCTCTGCTAGCAGCTTTTCAGCATCCACACTTGGAATAACATGGCAGGATGGGCGTCGACACATCCCGAATGACGTGATCAGTAAGATAACAACAATGTCTCCACCAACCAACAAAAAGGAGACACAGGCTTTCCTGGGTGCTGTGGGTTTCTGGACAATGCATATTCCAGATTACAGTCTCATTGTGAACCTGCTCTACCATGTGACCCAGAAGAAGAATGACTTTAGGGCCCTGAACAGCAATAGGCCTTTGAACAAATTAAACAGGAGATTGTGCACTCAGTAGCCCTTGGGCCAGTCCGGACAGGACCAAATATCAAAAACATACTCTACACCACAGATGGGTAGAATGGTCCTACCTGGAGCCTCTGGCAGAGGGCACTCAGGGAGACATGAGGCTGACCTCTGGGTTTTTGGAGTTGAGGATACAGGGGATCTGAGGCCAACTATACTCCAACGGAAAAGGAAATACTGGAGGCATATGAAGGAGTTCAAGCTGCCTCAGAAGTGATCGGAACAGAAGCACAGCTCCTCCTGGCATGTCACTGTTTATACCGTAAGCGGAGAGATGCAGCAATACACAAATTCAGCAAGAGAAAGAGGAGAAGACACTTTAATAATTAATAACCCTGTTTTATATACCCTAGCCCCATAAGGCGTTTGGTCAGTGATCACCCATCTCCTAGGGTGATTGTCCCATAGCCTTGGAATTCAGAAAACATAAGTGGATCAATGTGTGGACTGACTCTAAGTATGCCTTTGGAGTAGTGCATACTCATGGAGTGAACTGGAAAGAAAGGGGACTTTTGACACCACAAGGAAAACAGAGCAAACATGCGAGAGAGATTTTAAGTTGTTACTAGATGTACAAGAACCTGACACTGTTGCTATTGTGTAATGGGCACCAGAAAGGGAACACCCAGGTGGAAAAAGCGAATTGACTAGTGGACTCGGCGGATAAAGAGGCTGTCGCTGTTTATACTGGGAACAGAGAGATGCAGCGACACACAAATTCAGCAAGAGCAGGCAAAAAAAAAAGCAACTTTATTTATTTATAACACTGTTTTATATACCCTAGCCCCATAGGGTGACTGATCAGTGATCATCCATCTCCTAGGGTGATTGACTAAAGTCCTACAACACCTATTTCAAAATATTTTTCCAATGTCCCGTAAACAGAACTTAGCAAAACACCACGTGTTAGTCTAGCTTACAAAAAACATCCTACTGTTTTTCATAACATGCATGAGAAAGGCAAGATTCTCACCAGATATTGTGAGAACCTGAGAAAATCCCTCTGCTAGCAGCTTTTCAGCATCCACAAAAGGCAGCAGAAGAAATGCTGGAAAATAGAGTGTTAGCATTAGTACCTGACAAAGGTGATGTGTCGGTAACAGAAAAAGAAATAGAACCCATTAAATACTCAAAAGTTGATAAGCAGTGTTGGGGTTTTGGGGAATTCTTTTGTTTTCCTTCTTCTCTTAAAGAATTTCCCCACTTGTCAAGGAGATAAATTGGTGCACTTAAGAGAGACAAAAAGACCTCGCCACAGGGGGAGTTATCCAGCCAGCTGCGGAATAAAAGGGGTTGGGTGGAGCCCCTAGGGCTCTTGTTTTTCCTCCCTGTATTCGAATTTCCTCCCTGTATTCGAAGTAGAGAGAAGCTGCCCTCTTGGTGGAGAGAGGTCGTCCCCACTGCATCTTCTGCTCTCCTTCTACCCCTGCTGTCTCCCGAGGATCCTGCGGGGCACTGGAATCAGCTTGGAGAGAGGTCGTTCCTGGTGCATCTCCTGCTTCTCCTTCTGCCCCTACTGTCTCCCAGGGATCCTGCTGGACACCAGGATCGGCTGCCCAAAGGGGTTTGAGAAGTGGGTTTTTCGTCGGCCATTACCACGTGAGGACTGAGCTTGCTCCGGAGCGGCGGGGAGACCATCGCGCCCTCCCTGCTCACTGGGAGCCACCCAAGAGGTTGGCACTGGGTTCCTGGCTCTGTTTGTTCTTACTGCCATAGTTATTGTTGTTTGTTTGTCTTGTTTTATATATACTTAGTAAAGAATGGTTATTCCTATTCCTCATCTTTGCCTGAAAGTCCCTTAATTTCAAAATTATAAGCATTTGGAGGGGAGCAGGTTGCATTTTCCATTCCAAGGTGGGGCTCCTGCCTTCCTTGGCAGACACCTGTCTTTCAAACCAAGACAAGCAGTTAATCCGAGACTTGGGGGGAACAGTTCTGGAACATGGACTTGCCACACTACAGGACAAATGAGTAGTAATACCATCTAATGCCCTATTCAGATTAGTCTTGGAACAACACAATAGGACCCATTGGGGGACAGACACTCTATATAAATTTTTGAGTCAGAAATGGGTAGGACACAACATGTACACCATCATCCAACAGGTAACTAAGCAGTGCATAATATGCTTGAAAAATAACCCTCAGACAATCGTGAAACCCCAGATTGGAGTCATAGGGAAAGGAAATGTACCTAGAGAACAATGAAAACTGATTTCTCAGAACTCCCTAGAAAATGGGGGTTTAGATACCTGTTGGTACTAATGGATACCTTTTCTGGATGGCCAGAAGCATTCCCTTGTCGAACAACTAAAGCTAGAGAGGTTTCAAAGGCCTTGCTACATGAAATAATACTGAGATTTGGGATACCTTCTGTAATGTCTTTGGATTGGTGAGCACATTTCACTGCTGAAATTATACTACAGATATCAGCGCATTAGGAATCAATTGGCAGTTACATGCTCCTAATAGGCCACAAGCAAGTGGACATGCAGAGAAAATGAATCATGTAATTAAACAGCAAATTGCTAAAATTTGTCAAAAACTAATATGTGCTGGTGCCAGGCATTACCTTTGGCCCTGCTAAGAATATGAACCAAGCCATGGGCCAAAGAAGTCTTAAGCCCTTTTGAAATTTTAATTCTCTCAGTACTCTGGGATGCATCTGTCTCGTCCCACTCAGTGGACAATGAGGGAGGTGAATCTTTGTGATCCCTTGAAAGAGGCTGTCCCTGCACAGCAGGGCAGCCAGGATGGCAGAGTCACGACAATGACTCTGAGGAACAATAACAAAACAATTTATTAGTTCTTCCTAATGAAACAATCAAGAAACAGTACGGATAAAAGTGTTAATCTTTGTAGGTGATTATTTTACAGTGTGACTAAATTTCGAGGAAAAGGAAGAAAGAGTTATTAGAAAAGAGGAAAAGTTAGGGGGAGTGAGAGAGTGAGTAAGAGAGAGAGAAAAAGATAAAGAGAAAAGCTTATCACTACCCATGGATCCATCAACATCTCACTGGATCAGTCCAAGTCTTCAGTTCTTCGGTGGTGGGTGCACACGACCAATATTTTTCTGTCCCTTTGTACCCTTGAGGTATCTGCGTGGCATTCCCAATTTCCACAGGAAGTGGTGTTGATTTGCATGAGCCCCATGAACTAGAAGTAGTGTGGCACCTGCCATCCACCTCCCCCATGGCACAGTCAGCAGGAGTACTAAACTAAAGACCCACCTATGCAGAACTTATCTCTTCCTTTTGTTAAAGCATATCTGCAAGCAGCCAAAGGAGGGGCACAGAGACATTGGGAGGAATCAACACTTCTCCCCTCCAGACAGGTCTTTCCAGACCTTATCACCACACAAAGTTTGAGGCACACAATAGCCAGGCTCTTACAGCATCTCATGAGGTCCCATAGACTTATGTATGTTCAGGTTCTTCAGGTGGTCACGAACCTGATTTTCACATACAGTGGGAGGGACTTCACCATCCTGGTCCTCACCTTGTGATTTTTTTAACTCAAGAGATGTTGGGAGAGAGGTTGCCAGTGAAGACTGAGGGAAAAAAGGTGTTGAAAACCTCAGCCTTATCCCCATCTGTTGTTACCAGCTCATCATTCTTGGTCTTCAGGGGGGAGATGTTTTCTTTAACCTTATTTCTTCATTGGTGTACCTGTAGAATCCTTTCTTATTATTCTTAGCTTCCCTTGCCAAGTTCTGCTTCAACCGTGCCCTGGCCTTCCTGACCTCATCCCTACACAATCAGGCAGCATCCCTATACTCTTCCCAGGATACCTGTCCCTTCTTCCACTGGCTGTGCATCTCTTTCTTGCCTTTAAGTTTGACAAGCAAGTCATGGCTCAGCCACACTGGTCTCTTCCCTCCCTTGCTAGATTTCTTACACCTGAGGATGGAGATCTCTTGCATTCTTTGCAAAGTGTCCTTAAAGATCTGCCAGCTTTGTTCTGCCCCCTTGTCCCTGAGGACCATTTCCCAGGGTGTCCAACTGACTAACTCCTTGAAGAGTTGGAAGTTTTCTTTTCTGAAATTCAGGCTCCTGATTATGCTCCTTGACTGATTCGTGATCCTTAGTACTGCGAATTCCACCAGTTCATGGTCACTGCAACCAAGGCTGCCTCCAACTTGAGATCCCTGATGAGCTCACCTGCATTGGTGACCAATAGATCTAGTACTGCATCCCCTCAGGTAGAGGTGTCTATTTCTTGCCTCAGGAAGTTATTATCAAGGCACTCCAGGAGCCTCTTGGATTGCCTACTTCTTGCTGTATTACTTTTCCAGCAAATGTCAGGGTGGTTGACGTCCCCCAGCAGGATGAGAGCCTGTGAGTGTGATGCTTCCTGTAACTGGGGTAGGAATGCTTCATCAAAAGATTCCTCTGTAGTAGACTCCAACCACAAGGTTCCCCCTGTTGCCTCGATCTCTAATTCCTACCCATAAGCTTTTGACTTGCTTGTGGCTGTTCCTTTGGGACACTTCTATACATTTCTTAACATAGAGGGAAACCCTCCTTCCCCTCCTGTCCCTTCTGAACAGCTTGTAGCCATCGATAGCCACACTCCAGTCATAGTATTCGTCCCACCAGATTTCAGTAATGGCCACTATGTTGTAGCCTTCCTGCAGCATAGTAGCTTTCAACTCCTCCTGTTTCTTGCCCATGCTGCGTGCATTCGTGTAGAGGCACTTCAGCTGGGCTGTTATCCATGTCACCTTTACAGAGAAACACTCCATAAGGTGTTTCCCTGATGTTTCCCTACGGGCTGCTACTACCAGAGGAGCCTCTGGCTCATCTCTGTGAGATTTTGACTGTACTGCTGTGTCCCCAGCATGCTCCAGGGCAATGTGCTGAAGGCCCTTACTAGTCCCCCATCTCACCAACACTGGTGTGTCATTCCACAGCTTGTCACATGAAAGCCTGATGATATTATCTGCCTCCCCTTTCACATCTAGTTTAAAGCCCTACTGATTAGCCCTGCAATCTCTTGAGCGAAGACCCTCTTGCCCCTTCGAGAAAGGTGTCTCCTGTTTGGTGTCAACAACTCTGGTGCTGTGTAGGTGATACCTTGTCAAAGAACCCATTTTGTGGTTTAGAATGAGGAAGACTCTTTACTTCATCTGAGGAAGACTCTTACTTCATCCCGGGGACCCCTACCCATGACCACCAGACGACAGTGTGCAAGTGCAATGCAGATGCAAATGACTTTTGAGTTCATTATAATATGAAGCGAGGCTGTGTGGGGCTAGGTAATGAATATGTATAGGCCTATTGTGAAACTTAATGAATATGGAACATGTAACCCAATATATACTGAGCTAAAAGCAGCGGGGGGCACGCATGACTTTGGAGGAATTATCCCCCATGCTTCCAGCGCTGGAATAAACATATGTGGTAGTATAGGGATGTGGCAATGTGGAAGATCACGTGCTGTAACGGAAACGTAGAAACCAGGTAGGATAACACCCACGAAGGGCTGGCTCTGTTACTGGTATATAAGTGCCTGTAGCCTTTAATAAAACGCCATTTTGCCTTCTTCTCTATGAGAGTCTGAATCTGACAATGGACCCTCGGTGTCTCCCAGGATTTCGGCACTGAGGATAGGACACGTTAATCACAACAAGTGGTGACCCCGACGTGATCGGGATGTGATCCACAGAGGCAGTGCGCTGGACGACGCTGAACCTCCGGAGGGGCGATGAAGCCAGAAAAGGTCATTGACGTTGATTTAGTGGTACAGATATTGAAAGAATGTGTAAAGGAGGCGGGGGAGAAATGCCTGCGAAAGGATATTAAGGGAATCATCCTATGGATAAAGGGGAGAGGGTTGATTATTAACCCACAAGATAGTATGCGTTGTGAATTGTGGGGAACATTTGAAAGGGAAATTCGGGAATCTGAGAAAACGGGCACGACGGTGTGGGGTTCCACCTGGGGTAAGATATGTCATGCTATGAGTAAAAAACATAAAGAGGCTCAAATATGGGCAGCGGCGAGAGCATCTCTATTTGGTGTGGAGCGTCTTCAGCTCCCGGGAATGGATCAGGAAACACAAGTGGGCACTTCAATAGCAGGGGGCTCTAAACCTCCTAGTCCTCCCCCTAGACCACTATCAGACAGCCCACTGCCAGAAAAAAGGGCGGAATGTTATCCAGTAGAAGATAAGAACGTAAAACGGGAACACGAGCACTTATACCCGGCAGATGAGTTGATGGATTAAATGCAGAAATTTACGGTTGCGGAGCGCAAGCAGCCGGGGCAGGATAGGGTGGAGGAGAGTGATGTGTGGGATGGAGAGCATAAAAAATGGCCGGCAGGGTCAGAAAAGGAACAAGGAAGAAATAAAAAGCGGTCGGTAGGGTTACGAGAGGAGCAAGGAGACAGATTGTGCAAAATAGACGAAGCAGGGGACAACACCCAAACATGGCGCCGGTGAGAACACCCACCAAGATATTCAGATATGGCAACTTCCTCTTCCTCTAACTCATATCAGGAAGAAGAATCAAATGGGCGTGATGACGCAGCCAGCGACGTACTACCTGACGCGGACTGGTTGCCTAGACGCATTATCACGCAGAGAGGAGCAAGGTCAAAAACACATTCAACACTGCTAAATAAAGACAAGGGAAGAGTTTATCAAACCAGCAAAGGGAGAGCTCTAACCAACATAAGGCAGGAAGCTGAGGGGAGATAGTTGAGCTGCAGGAGGAATCTGTGGTAAATTCAGATACCATGACAGCCCTTATGGAACAAATGCAAGCAGCAGTTCGGCAGATGCAGGATATGGTGCAACAGCAGAAAAGGATACTTCCATTATCACAGCTCCCTGTAGAACAAAGCACAGAAAACACAGATACCAATAAAGATAGAAAGGGGACGACGGGAACAGATTGGTCTCTAATAGCAGAGAAGTGTAAACTGGAGGGCATTCGTTTGGCTCCTCTCACAGCCTTCCCAGTTATAGTAAACCAACAGGGAGACAATGAATGGGTGCCATTAGATCACAAAGTAGTTACTTCATTGTTTAAATCAGTTCAAAATAACAGGCTTTCACATCCTGAGACCCAATTCTTAACTGATATGGCATTAGCAACACCAGTCATTCCGGAAGATGTACGGACCTTGGCTAAGGCAGTGTTGTCACCCTCAATATTAACGTTGTTTTTAGAACATTGGGCTACACTTATTAGACAGAAACTCCAAGAAGCAGAAGCAGATCGTCGTCATGAATTACACGAAGTAACTTTTGACCACTTAACGGGCACAGATGACTTTGCGACACAGTAGGCTCAAACACACTTGCGTGGCAGAATACTGCGAGCAACGACACAAGCTGCGAGAACCGCACTTGTTGCGGTGAGTCAATATGAGCGCGCAAAGGAACCATGGATGACCATTAAACAAAAGCTAAATGAACCATTTTTAGATTTTGCAGACAGGATTCAGAGGGCAATAGCTAGTTCTAATTTGCCATCAGCTACTCACGATGCAGTATTGCTAGAGGCTTTGCATAGTAATGCTAACCCGATTGCACAAAGTATTTTACAGACTCTGTCAACATCGATGCCGTTGCCTCATTTACTACGAACAGTTGCACTGCAGGAGAAAGCAGGTCCATCAGGAACACCAACCCCAATGGTACAAGTCGCAACCGCACAGGAGCGTCATCAATATAGACAAGCTGGTCGCACAAAGCGTATGTATTCATACCCTCGATTGTGTTGGCTCTGTGGTAAATCAGGTCACTTTGCCCATGATTGCCGATCATCTAGGCCATCGGGAAATACCTGGCGGGCTCCCTTTTACCGGGGCGAGGGAGCTCATCGTCCAGTGCCCGTACACAATTAACACAATTAGTACGTCCCCAGGGAGTCCAGCAACCGACACTTATGTTACAGGAATGGCAAGGGAAATTGCAAGCAGAGCAGACGGCAATCAAGTATTACAATATGCAAGATCCAGCTCGGCGCCTGACAGAGGACTCGCTGCACTTCTAACCATTCCATTCTTTCAGCGCCCACTATTGACCATGTATGCAACATGAGAGGCAGGAGGTAAGACAATGACAATACGTTATGATGCACTGCTAGATACAGGAGCGGACGTCACAATAATTACAACACAGATTTGGCCTAAGGAATGTCCACTACAACTAGGCCCAGCGATATATGGAATAGGAGGGGAACAGCAAGCGACAATCTCAATGGACTTCATTACCCTCAAAGTGTATGATGTTGATGGTTCACCCATAGAAGCCTCAGTGAAACCAGTTGTCCTAGCAGAGGGTAGACCTCTTTTAGGAAGAGACCTTTGTGCCCAGGTCAATTTGAAAATAATAAATTTGTAATGGGGGCCACTGTCAATTTGCAGCAAATGACGCCTATCAAAATGATATGGCTGACAAATGAGCCAGCGTGGGTTGAACAGTGGCCCTTGACACAAGAAAAATTACAAGCAGGCAATGAACTAATACAAAGAGAAATATCAGCTGGGCATATAATACCTTCAACAAGTCCTTGGAACACACCGATATTTGTCATACGAAAGAAAGCAGCAGGACAGTGGCAATTGCTGCATGATTTAAGAGCAGTGAACAGACAACTGCAGGATATGGGCCCATTGCAACCAGGTCTGCCAAAGGTTAGCATGATACCAAAGGACTGGGCAATCATCAGTATAGACATAAAGGACTCTTTTTTCTCTATACCACTGCATCCTGAGGATTCACCACGATTTGCTTTTACTGTCCCATCCATAAACAACATTGTGCCTGCGGAGCGATATCAATGGACAGTATTGCCTCAGGGAATGAACAATTCACCAACGCTCTGTCAACTGTATGTAGATAGTGCTATAAAGGAGACCAGAAAGCGGTTTGGGCCTACAGCGTTGCTGATACACTATATGGATGACATCTTGATAGCAGCACAACAACAAGATACGGCAGAGCTAATCTTGGCTCATGTAAAAGACGAGCTGAGAAAGGCAAAATTAACAATAGCTGAGGCAAAGGTCCAACGTTCTCCAGGGGTGAAATATTTCGGCACATACATTGGGCCTGAGGATGTGAAACCACAGACTATAAAAATACACACTGAGCCTCGAACAATTCATGACATTCAGCAAATAGTAGGTAGTATACAATGGATCAGGAATTTTATCCCAGTCACACAGGACATGATGCAACCGTTGTATATATTACTACAGGGAAACAAGTACCCACAGGATACAATCACACTCACCTCAGACATACGACTCTGCCTTGAGAGCATACTACAACTTATGGTTGACAGCCATGTAGCCCGCATTAATTTGAAATTAGATGTCCTAGCTCTTATGGGAAGCACCAAACAGGGTATGATTGGGTGCCTGGGTCAAAAGGTAGCCTGGTGTGGTGGAATGGCTGCGTGCCAGAGGAGGACATGAACGTCTTGGAGTGACCAATCCAGTCTTTCCCCTGACATCTAAGATGGAGGACGTTCCCTTAACATCTGAGAGGGAGGACGTGACTTGCCCTTGAACGTCCTTGAGAAGGGAGTAAAGAAGGGAGTAACGAAGGGAGTATCTAAGTCCTGCAGACGGAGTTGTGTGTAACCACGAGAAAAATAGCTGACCACCAATCCAGAGGAGGACTTGCATGGTGGCCGAGAACTTGTAAACAATAATAAGTATGCTTGCACATGTGGCTTGTTTGCTAGACTATATAAACACGGTGTGTACTATTAATAAAGGAGAACGACCATACTCACATTGAGGTTACGTCGTTACTCGGGTTCCGACTTCCACTCCCACAGCCTGGGAGGGACGTCAAAGATTTACAGCTTTGATATGGTTTATGACATCAGGAAAAAAGGCATTTTTCAGCTGGCCAACTATGCTGGCAGACATGATCACTAAGGCCCATTTAACTGCGCAGGCTACCTTGGGAAGAGAGCCTATTGTCATTGTAATGCAGTGTACATCAAGTAGTTTTGAAAAGGCCTTAAACCTTTCATCAGCTCTGCAAATCGCATTAGCAGGTTATCCTGGACAGGTTCAATGTTTGGAATGTATCGAATGGGTACAGCAATTAAGTACATTTACCATTGATCTTGCACAGCGTGTAAGTGACATACCAAATGATGGCCCCACATATTTTACCGATGCATCTTCTCTAACATCAACAGCGGTGGTGGTATGGAAGGAGGAAAGGGAGTGGAAGAAATGTACATATACTGACAAAAGTAGATCATTGCAGTGGTAAGAAGCAAATCCTGTAGAGATGGCATTACGACAGAACAGAAACCTCATCGTGAATATAGTAACAGATTCTTCTTATGTATATAAATTAATTATATCAATGTCAACATCAGGAATACCATATTCCAAGATTGCACTAATGCTAGATGCAGCGCTACAGAATCGAACACAGGCATGCGCAATTATGCACACAAACAGTCATATAGGCTACCCCAGTATCTATAAAGAAGGGAATGACAAGGCAGACTTAGCAGCAAAGGGTGTGTGGACTTTACAGAAAACCCGAATATTGCATGAAGAGTTGCGTATGGGAGCAAAGAGCTTAGCAAAAACTGCAGGGATATTATTTTCACAAGCCTGAGAAATCGTAGCAATGTGTCCACACTGTCAGACCTCACTGTTATGGCAAATGGGAGTGAACCCACGGGGATTGGCTCCCTCAGCGATTTGGCAGACAGACATTACAGTCTATTAACCTTTTAAACCAAATTCTAATCTGTTTGTAACTATTGATACCTATAGTGGCATCTTAGTTGTTACAGCTAAAAGGAGAGCCCGTGCGAAAGAGAAAATAATGCATTGGCAGACAGCTATGGCATGGCTGGGAAAGCCCAATAGCATCAAAACAGACAACGGACCAAATTTTGTGACCCAATCCGTAAAAGACTGGGCACATTGTTGGAATATGATCATCACACACAGTATCCCCTATAATTCGACAGGTCAGGCAATTATAGAGCGTGCTCACCGTACATTGAAAGAATCTTTAAATCGCATCATAGAAAAGAAATCACATGTCCCTTTAGATCAGCAGGATGTTGTCTTAATGAAGGCACTATATCTCTGGAATCAATTTCATAGACATGGAACAGACTGTACGCCCATGAAAAAACACTATAATCTTCCCATGACCTAGGTAAAGCCGAAGGTGTTAGTAAGTTTTCCAGGAACAGATATGTGGTCACCTGGGTGGTCACTGGTTGTTCTTGGTCAAGGATACGCAGCTGTATCTCATCCTGATGAACCAGAAGTACGGTGGTGTAGTGGGTCTGGCTGGGCTGCTTTTCCCCATCCAGCCCTCATGCTGTAGCACTGGGAGCTGGAGGGTGTTGATAACACACCCGTGTTATGACTGCCGGTGCTCACACGGCACCAGAGGATGGGAGGCAGGATGGGGGAGAAGATACAACCAACCTGAGCTGACCAGTGGGCTATTCCATACCATATGACGTCAGCTCAACTATAAAGGGAGAGGGCAGGAGGAGGATGGGGGGGCATTCTGCTTTGTCCTCCAAGCGGCTGCTACGTGTTTCTGGAGCCCTGCTTCCTGGACTTGGCCCGACATCGCCTGTGAACGGGAAGTAGAAAATAACACCTTATCTATCATAACCCACACCCCTGTGCTTTGCGTCTCATTCTCTCCCTGCGTGCTGTGCTGAAGGGGGTCGGGGGGAGTGATAGAAGGGCTTGGTGGGCACCTGGTGCCGTGCCAGGGTCAACCCACCACAGGTGGCTACCTGCAAGATGCGTTTGCCCTGACCTGCGACGCCAGGGGCAGAACAGGCAACCTCCAAATACAGACCAGACTGCAGGCCCTCCATATGACGACCACAATGCCGATCGTCAACCGAATGATCCTTCTGATGATGACCAGAACACCGACCGTCAGGTATATCGTCTGTCTACAGGTAAAGACTGGGATGGTCCTTCCACAAGCAGAGACTGAACTTTAAGTTTCTTTGTTATGGAGTCAGAAAGTTAAAGCTCTTAATGCTATTTTAGAATTAATAACTGATCTAAATTTCTGTTTAAGATTAGTACCTGATAGAATTGTGATGTAGAATTTGTTTGCTAGATGTATTTCCTATGGCATCACTGGAGACTCCGCCCACTTTACAGCAGCATCTGATTTGGGGTCTGTCCGGTAACTGGCCATTACCAGACCGACTCCTTATCAGTGTTCGGTTTAGGCTCTGTTTGGTAACTGGCCATTACCAAGCAGATGCCTTATGCTGCGTTTGTTCTCCTTTCTGCAAGGCTACCCATAGAAGATTACTGTCTCTTTTTCGTCTTTAAACAAAAGGGGGGAATTGTGGAACCTGAAGTTAGGCAGGTCCCTGTGAGATGTATCAGCCTGACTTTAACCGCAATGATAACGCATGCCTTTAGATTCTTTTACAGGGAAAGGGAAGGATCCGGAGCCTTTTAGTACTGCTACTGGTTTTGGTGTCCTTTGTCAACGGTGATCGCCCGTACAACTGGACACTGATGCAACCTCAAGAATCGCGAACACTCCAGTCTATAGTGACTCCGGGTGCTCCCTCCTTCAATGTCACAGTATGCCATGTGATGGGCCCAACTGTACTGAATTGTTGGAAAGGTCCACATTGTGTCACTGACAATGCCAAATGGGACACTGGGAATTGCAATCACCCTGGCTAACCACTTTGTTATCCACCCTTGCTGGTCCTCTTCTTATCTTGCTGCTACCTTTAACTTTTGGACCTTGCGTTCTTAACAGACTAATGGCATTTATTAAGTCTCACTTAGACACAGTAGAGGCACAGTATGTCTTGTTAGCTCACATGACTATCATCACCAATGCACTTAATATTGTATCTTCACTGGCATGGAGGGGGGGGGAATTGTGGTAGTATAGGGATGTGGCAATGCGGAAGATCATGTGCTGTAATGGAAACGTTAGAAACCAGGTAGGATACCGCCCACGAAGTGCTGGCTCTGTTACTGGTATATAAGTGCCTGTAGCCTTTAATAAAACGCCATTTTGCCTTCTTCTCTATGAGAGTCTGAGTCTGACAATGGACCCTCGGTGTCTCCCAGGATTTTGGCACTGAGGATAGGACACGTTAATCACAACAAACATACCTACTTTACTACTTATTCTAGTAGTGGAGTTTTTCCGTGTATCATTTTGGTGAGCCAGGCAGGAGGAACTCTGTCCGGCTGCAGGATCGGCTGAGGAGCAGACATCCTAGGCGTATTGGTATTTACAGAACTTATCTTCTACCCGCGAGATAGCACATACACTTTGCTCTGAGATTAGCGGTTCCTCAAACTTGCTTACATTGCCCATTTCTCTGTTTCTCCTTGTTCTCTCACGGGAAAACTGTAATCATTCCAAGGTCAGAGTATTGCTTGAAACCCTCGGTCCCGACGAGGTCCCTCACAGGGAAGCAGGAACCTGCCAGACATGCAATTACAAACTATTATGTACTATTATGAAGAAGATGCCTCGGTTGAGCATGTAAACCTTGGAAGTACCTAATTCATAGGGAAACAAGGGAGGGACTTCTGCAGACGGGAACAGGGTATAAAATGCCGAAAACTCTGATCAGAGGTGTGCCTACTTTTGTAGGACACCTGCTCTTGCAAGAATGTATAATAAATTGATGCTTCACTAGTACGTCTACTGCGAGTCCTTTCTTAGGAGTTTTGGCATTTCTAACATTTGTAACATCCCTAACCTGGGCTCCAGGTAAGCAACATATCTCTTTATGAGAAGTTTCTGCCCAACATATTGGCCCCTCTGTTCCCTCTGTTCCCCTCAGAAGGGACTCACCTGTGACTATAACCCTTTTTTTTTTTCCTTGTGCATGATGTTCTGATAGGGATGGTAGGCTTTCTTGGGCATGGACATACTTCTGGTGTAGGTTGCTCATCATCCATGTCTTCATTTGGTCAGTCTTTCCCAACCAGAGCCTCATACCTACTGCTTATTGTCACCTCGGTGGTGGGCAAGGAAGGATGTTGTCTGCTGCTTCACCCTTGAACTATCCTCCATTTGCTCCCCTCATTCAGTTTACTGCTTCTGGTCTGATGGGAGAAGGATACAGGAGCCCTCTGACCCTGGGTACTATCAGATGGGTGCCCCCAGTTCTATTTCAGGGTGGGCAGAGCCTGGCTCCACCAGTGTCTCTCCTGTTCAGCCTCCCTAATACTCCTCAACCTATGGACTACCTCTTGCAGTTCTGCAACCCAGCAGAGGAGATCATCCACCTGCTCACAGCGCAGTTATCGTAACTGCCACTCACTGCCAGGGAAAGGCTCTGGCATTCCCTGCAGCCTGTGACCTGGATGGCTGCATGTTTCTGTGGGAATTCCGTCTGGGTTCCTGTGTCCACTCTGGCAACTGTCGAGTGCACGACCTTCTGCCTGGTGGAGACCATAGCTGATATTTTTGACAACCAATAGGATTCCCCTGTAGACCTGATAGAGCCTCCGTTCTCCCACGTGCGCTACCCCCATGTGCGCTTACCCTGCATTCCCTGCTGGCTGCATTTCAAAACAAACAAAAAACCAAAAAATTAAAATTAAAAAAAAAAAGAAGTCACCAGAAAACTGAGAAAGCTGGCTGCCTCACCAATTGTGGTCTGAGATTCGCTTCCTGTTCCACTGCATTTAAATCTCCAGCAACGCCTCCAGCCTCATCACTCTCTTGGCCTCACACGTGAGAGCTGCCGACTCCTGCCATGTCTCTCCTTTCTCCCTCAGGCTTCCTTGTCTCTGGGAACCCCCTGTCCACCTCAAAGAATCTAGCCCTTGGCCACAAAGCTCACCTGTGCTGGTGCTGCTGCCTCACCGATTGCAGTCTCTTATAAGAAGTCTTCTTATAGTCTTTCTACACTAAGAAAGTGGTTCTTCTAGAGAGTAGCTTAGAGCATCTAAATTTATGAAGACAGAATACAATTCAGGCCCAGAAAGACTAGGGTGCACAGTGTGTGTGCATATGAAATGCTCATTCTCAAGATCAGCATATATTTTTTTCTTCAAGACCCTTTTGACTGAAAGCTATGTAAATACAAGGTCTTGCCATATATCAGAAGCAAGCATGTAATAACAGTGTGAATTATAATTCTCTTTTTTAACCATGGACTTCTAGAAAGTCAATCTCAAGAGATCTTTCAGCTTTTATTAAGAAAAAGCCTGAAGAACTGGTTTCTCTTGAACCAGCATCCATTTTTAAATCATTAATCTTGTTGTCTTTCACATCCCTCACCAGATTCAACTCAATTTGGCCTTTAGCTTTCCTAACTTCATCCCTGGATGCTCAGAAAATATTTCTGTATTCCTCCTAGGTTACCTGCCCTTGCTTCTAGCTTCTACATGCTTCCTTTTAGTGTTTGCATTTCGCCAATATTTCATCATTCATCCATGCAGGCCTCCTGGCATTTTTCCCTGACTTCTTATTCTTTGGGGTGGACCTCTCTTGAGCTTGGAGGAGATGGTGTCTTAATAATAACCAGCTTTCTTGTGCCCCTCTTCCCACCAGGGAAAGAAAAAATTGGGAGAACATGAATTGTGAGGTAGACACTTCCGAGCTTAGTACCATAGAGATGGAGGCATGGTCAGAAATGAAGAAAATTCAGTATAGTAAAGAACAAAAAGTACTATGCAAGGAAAGAAGAAATGAGGGTGATATTAAGAATATCATATGTAAGCTCAAGGTAATAGGAGTCCATGACACCTTGCATTTTCTTTCTTGGCCTTCATTCATATTCCTGCATACTCAATGAGTTTTCTTCTCATTTGTTGCAAAAGGGAATCCTCTGAGATGTTTGTAACTGGCAAGCCTACTCGTATACTTTTGTTGTTAGACCCAAAATGCATAAATTTACATGTTACTTAATTTCACATTATTTCAGTGTATGGTCAGCCCCTGTGTGAGGTTAATAAGGAATTAATTCACTACTTCCCATCAGCAGGTAGATGTTTAGCCATCTCCAGGAAAGCAGGGTGTGGTGGGTTAACCTTTTCTGGACAACAGATGCTCACCAAACTGCTCTATCACTCACCCTAATGTAGGAAATGCTGAGAAATGTTGCTTTTGAAAACTGTAGAATAAGTGTAATAATTTCTATATTAACTTGAGGAATAAAACACTTAAGCTGCCCCATCAAGAATCGTTCACCAAAGACTAGAAGCCTTAAGTGGTCTTACAGGAAACTGAGGCTTGAAGCTAAGTCTTATGGAAAATAGAAGACAAAAGTCTATTTCTAAAAAGGACAAAAGTGCACAATTCCCAATCAATATGTGTTAATAGATAAAGGGGCAACAGTTAAGGGCTATTTAAGATGGACAATAGCAACTTAGAAAGATTTAATAAATATTTAAATAGTAACTTAGAAAGAAAGTAACTTAGAAAGATTTTGCTCAGTAAATTCAGGAATATTATTTTCTCCAAGGGGAAGCAGGAACCTGCCAGACATACAATTACAAACTATTATGGACTGTTATGAAGAAGGCATCTCTGGTAAGCCTGTAAACCTTGGAAGTACCTAATGCATAGGGAAACAAGGGAGGGACTTCTGCAGATGGGAATTGTCACTGTTTATGCCGGGAGCGGAGAGATGCAGCAACATGCAAATTCAGCAAGAGCAGGCAAAAGAAGCAACTTTATTAATTTACAACCCCGTTTTATATACCCTAGCCCCATAGGGCGATTGGTCAGTGATCACTCATCTCCTAAGGTGATTGGTTAAAGTCCTACAACACCCATTTCAAAATATTTTTCCAATGTACCATAAACAGAACTTAGCAATACACCAGGTGTTGGTCTAGCTTACAAAAACCATCCTACTGTTTCTCATAACATGTGTGAGAAAGTCAGGATTCTCACCAAATATTGTGAGAACCTGAGAAAATCCCTCTGCTAGCAGCTTTTCAGCATCCACAGGGAATAGGGTATAAAATGCTGAAAACTCTGACCAGAGGTGTGCTTACTTTGTTAGGACACCCAGTCTTGCAAGAACGTATAATAAATTACTGCTTCACTAGTACGTCTACTGCGAGTCCTTTCTTAGGACCTTTGTATTTCTAACAGCTTGGGGGCTCGTCCAGGATCGATGTCATCACCGTGAGGGGCTCCTGCCGCCGAAGGACGTGGAGACGTGTCCCATTGATTTCAACAGTCTCGTGTATCGTCGACAGGGGTTCCAGCGGTGGACTGACCAAATCCCAAGACCAATTTTAAAGGTAGACCTAGTGAACCAGAGGGGAGGAAAGTAGGCACTGACATAACGACCAGGCAACTCTGTGCACAGACCAAGGTAAGAAAATAGGACGTTAAGTATTGCTTTGGTGGTCAGGGCATTCAAGGATACATGTGTGTGTGTTTGTGTGTGTGTTTGTGTGTGTATGTGTGAAAGAGACGTACAATTAAGTACGAAGTGCATGCGAAGACTGGATCCGCGGTTCCGTCTTTCCACGAGGAAAGTGGCCGGAGAAGGGCAAAGCAAAAGGTGAATTTGTTGTTAAAACGTCTCTGAGGGTCCGAATGGGAAATAAGGATAGCCGACTTAAAAAGAAAATGGGGGCAGAGAGAGAAGCCCTGGAAACATTCCTCCAAACAGTCCCTTAGGGAGGATGTTGGCAAATTGGAAAGACATGTCTTGTACTAGGAATAAGGATAAGAAAAAGATGATACAGTACTGTTATTTTACTTGGACCAAGGAAAGTATTAAACCCCCAGCTGTCTTTTGGCTGAAGTATGAGGCAGATGAAGATTGGATATGTCAGACCTTAAATTTGTATGTTAATAAGAAAAAAGCCACTTGCTCAAGAAGAATCAGACTAAGCCTCCTGCTAGAAATGGGGTTCTGTTATGCGGTTGTTTCTGTTAAGAAAAACCAAGAGACATTCTAAAGAAAAGACTGAGGATTCCAAAATGTGTGATCCCTTAGAATGTTTTCCCTCTTTCTATAATTCACCCCTGGTGGAAACTAACCCTCCCCTGAAGAAACCTGAGGCAGTATCTTTACTAGACTCCTTGCCACCCCTAGAAGAACAGGAGATTCACCAGGAAACTGTGGCCAGTGCTCCTGCTCAGCCCATTTACTCTGGGCTTAACAAAGAATTGGAACAATGCAAGAGAGATCTTTTGAAATTTACTATGCCTTCAGGAAATAAACCTTCCACTAGGAGAAAAAGAACTGAGAAATTATATCCTCTCCGAGAAGTTCCCCTAGGAACAGGACAAGTGGAATATATTAGTTCCCTGCTCACAAGTACAGAAGTAAGGAATTTTAAAAGGGAAATTAAACCTTTGATTGAGGATCCCATGGGATTATCTGAACAGATGGATCAATTCCTGGGACCTAATTTTTAATCCTGGACAGAGATGATGTCCATAATGAATATTTTATTTACTGGGGAGGAAAGAGGAATGATTAGGTGGGCAACCATGCAGAAATGGTAAAAAGGAAACCCGCCAGGCCAGGGAGTCATCCCAGCAGAACAAAAATTTCCTAATGTGGACCCAAACTGGAATAATAACGATCCAGTACATCGAACTAACATGAAAGATTTGAGAGACCTAATAATAGAAGGTATAAAGGAGGCTGCTCCTAAGTCTCAGAACCTTACTAAAGCTTTTGAGACTGAGCAGGAGAAAGATGAAACACCCTCAGCATTTTTACAATGGCTGAGAGACCAAATGAGGAAATATTCGGGTAAGAATCCTGAAGATCCTGTAGCACAAGGTCTTCTAAAGGTCCATTTTGTGACTAAAGCATGGCCTGATATTGGGAGGAAGGTACAGAAAATGGATGGCTGGAGTGAAAGATCTTTGGAAGATGTACTGAGGGAGGCCCAGAATGTGTTTGTGAAAAGGGAAGAAGAAAAGCAGAAGCAGAAATCAAAAATTATGGTATCTGATGTGGATCAGGTAGTGAAGAAAAGTATAGAGCCAGTATCCCAGAGAGGTAGAGGGGAAGATTGGACAAAAGGAAGAGGCAGGGGTGTGAGAAATGTAAGTAGAGGAGGAATTAGCCGAGGAAGGGGAAGACCTTGGCAATTGCCACAGGTCAGCTATCCCTCGGCAGGATGTTATCATTGCGGTAAACAGGGACATCTTAAATGAGAATGCCCTGAACTAAGAAAAGAATAAAGGGTGGTTCCCTTAATGACCTTTGAAGATGAGTAGGGAGGTCAGGGGTTTCTTAATTTAAGGTCCCACCAAGAACCCTTGATAAATTTGAAGGTGGGACCCCAGGAGGAGGACGCTGTGTTCCTGGTTGACACCAGAGCTTCTAGAACTTAAGTAAATTTTATACCTTAAGGATTGAAACTATCGGACCAAAGAATAACAGTCTCAGGGGTAAAAGGGGAAGGATTCCCAGTCCCCATGTTTGAAAATACCACCTTAGAATCAGGTGATGAGATAATTCATGGGCAACTTTTATATATCCCTGATGCCAGAAGTAATTTATTAGGAAGAGATTCAATAATACAATTGGGATTGGAATTGAGAAATCTGGATGGCCAGATTGTAGTATCCATGGCTTTATTAACAGAGGAAGATGAAAGCCAGATTGATCCAATAGTATGGGTGAGAGATAGTAATCAAGGTGTATTAAATATTACACCCTTAAAAATTAAACTTAAAAGGGACAACAAAATTATTTGCCAGACAGTATCCCATTCCATTGGAAGGCCATAGGGGCCTCCAACCAGTTATAGAGAATTTAATTAAGGATAGGCTTTTAGAACCATGTATGTCTTCTTTTAACACCCCAATTTTACCAGTTAAAAAAAAACAGATGGATCATATCATCTAGTACAGGACTTAAGAAAATTAAACCAAATAGTCCAAGTGCATCACCCAGTGGTTCCTAATCCTTACACTCTATTGACTAAAATACACATGGCCATGGATGGTTTAGTGTGATTGAGTTAAAGGATGCCTTCTGGGTGTGTCCACTGGACCCTGATAGCAGAGATATGTTTGCTTTTGAATGGGAAGGTCCTTCCACAGGATGGAAACAACAGTTTAGATGGACAGTTTTACCTCAAGGATTCACTTGACTTAGGGGAACAAAATTTACAACTGGATAATGGTTATAAAGCAGGTATGTTTATTTGTCTCTGCGCACACATGCTGGGTGCAAGGGGAATAGCTACACCTAGCTTGCACACTGAAACATAAAATAGGTTCTATTTTATAAAACAAATGCATACATATTCATAGCAATTCCGGGAAACCATTAAAATATTCATAACAACATTATAATATTACACACCCCCTAATCCCACCCCCTGGCACATGACTATTGTCATCTGGTGGTTGTCCTCAGGGGTCATGAGGATGAAGGCTAAAGGTCCTCCTCACAGTGTACTTTCAACCTTTCCCTTTGGAGATGTGCCATCCTGGTCTTAACCGGTTTCTACTTGCCTTCGACTTTCAGTTTCTCTACGCTTTCTTGGTTAACCAGATAAAAACAATTGACCTATCCTACCGTTTAATCCCCAGTAGTTGCCTAGGTTACCTTACGGAACAGGCCACAGCTGTGCGGGATCTAAAGACTATACAAGGGAGTTAAACTATAAAGCTAAGAAAACTTAAAAAATTAGTTAAGAAAACTTAAAGAATTAGTTAATAAAACTTAAAGAACTATGAAGCTCGACTCACACTGAATCACCAAATCTATTTGGACAAGCATTGGAACAAGTATTAGAGAAGTTTAAAACCCCAGCTGAAGTTACCCTTCTACAATATGTAGATGAGCATTTAATCTCAGGGAAAAAGAAGGAAAACATAAGGGAAACCACAAATGCTTTCTTAAATTTCCTGGGGAAACAGAGACTAAGAGCATTAAAAAACAAACTGCAGCATATGGTGTAGTGGGTCTGGCTGAGCTGCGTTTCCACATACAGCCCTCATGATGCAGTACTGGGAGCTGGAGGGTGTTGATAACACACCCGTGTTATGACTGCCAGTGCTCACACAGCACCAGAGGCTGGGAGGGGCAAGATCGAGGAGGGGATACAGCTGACCTGAGCCGACCAGTGGGATATTCCATACCATGTGACGTCAGCTCAACTATAAAGGGAGAGGACAGGAGGAGGATGGGGGGGGGTATTCTGCTTTGTCCTCCAAGTGGCTGCTATGTATTCTGGAGCCCTGCTTCCTAGACTCGGCTTGACATCACCTGCGGACGGGAAGTAGAGAATAACATCTTATCTATCATAACCCACAGCTCTTTTCATCTTATTCTCTCCCTGCGTACCGTGCTGGTGGGGGTTGGGGGGAGTGATAGAAAGGCTTGGTGGGCACCTGTTGCTCAGCCAGGGTAAACCCACCACACATGGAAAGAGAAGTTAAATATTTAGGACATCTAATCAGTGAAGGGAAACGGAGGATAAATCCAGAGACAATAAAAGGAATAGCTGAATTACCTCTCCCGGAAACTAAAAAAGAGCTGCAAAAATTTTGGGGACTGACAGGCTATTGTCGCCTATGGATTTAATCATATTCACTCAATACAAAAGGCTTATATTTAAAATTGCTAGAAGGAGAGCCTAATGATTTAGTATGGGCTAAGGAAGAAAAAGAATTAATACAGAAATTAAAACAAAGTTTAATCACTGCTCCTGTGTTAGTGTTGCCCTCCCTTGACAAACCATTCCACTTGTTTGCTAACATAGATAAGGGAAAAGCCCTGGGGGTGTTAACCCAAGAATGGGAAGGCAAGCAACAACCAATTGCCTATTTATCTAAGCTATTGGACCCAATATCTCCAGGGTGGCCAGAATGCATACAGGCAGTAGCAGCCACAGCCCTCTTGGTGGAAGAAAGCCAAAAACTAACTTTTGGAGGAGCACTTGTAGTAAGTACTCCACATCAAGTAAGGACAATTCTGACCCAAAAGTCAGGAAGATGGCTCACTGATTCTAGGATTTTGAAATATGAGGCAATTTTAATGGAAAAAGATGACTTAGTTCTAACTGCTGATTCATGCCTCAATCCTGCCACCTTTCTATGGAAAGGGGAAACTAATAACCAAGAACTTGAACATGACAGCCTGGATATAATAGAGTACCATACCAAAGTGCGACCTGACTTGAGGGACCTAACCCTGCCAACAGGTCTCCGTTTATTTATTGATGGGTCCTCCAAAATCATACAGGGAAAAAGGCACAATGGTTATGTGTTGCTGTTGAGACAGACAAACGACATTAGACGCTGTATGTGCAGAAAAGCCCCAAAGGCACAAAAGGCATAAAAGGCACTTTATTGATCTATATCACTATATTTATACCCATCCTCGCTCAAACTTGTACAGGTGTGTCTTTCCTTCATTGGTCCAAAGTTGTTTTTCTCATTGTTGGCATTTACAGAAATTATCTTCTACCCGCGAGATAGTACATATGTTTTGCTCTACGATTAGTGCTTCCTCAAACTTGCTTACATTGCCCGTTTCTCTGTTTCTCCCTGTTCTCTCACAGGAACACTGTAATCATGTCAAGGTCAGAGTATTGCTTGAAACCCTCGGTCCTGCCGAGGTCCCCCAGAGTTATGGAATTATTGATGGAGAAAATCAAAGTGTAAAAGAATCGGGAAGACTACCTAACAATTGGTCTGCCCAGACATGTGAATTATATGCTTTAAATCAAGCATTACAATTGTTAGATGGGATAGAAGGAACAATTTATACTGATTCAAGGTATGCTTTTTGGGGTAGTTCAAACATTTGGAAAAAAATGGGATGAAAGAGGATTAATTAACAGTAAAGGAAAGGGGTTGGTACATAGGGAATTGGTGAAACAGGTTTTAAAGAATTTACTCCTACCCAGAGAAATTGCAATAGTCCATGTAAGTGGGCATCAGAAAGGGAACTCCTTGGAAGCTAGAGGAAACAGATTAGCAGATGAGGTAGCCAAAGAAGCTGCCCTAGGGCCTGAATTAGTTAGGATGTGTAATCTTATTATTTGTGTGTCTGAACCAAAGGGGATTCCAACTTTCACTGAAGGAGAGAAAAAGCAGTTGAAGGAATTGGGAGCTATTGAAACAGAAGAAGGGAAATGGATTCTCCCAGATGAACTAGAAATGCTAAATAAACAAATTATGAGGGAAATAATGGCTAGTTTACACCAAGGTAGTCACTGGGGGGTACAAGCGATGTGTGATTTAACCTTAAAGAAATATGGATGTGTAGGAATTTATACTATAGCTAAACAAATTTGTGAAAGGTGCATTGTTTGTAACAAGATAAATAAAACGGTTCTCAAGAAACAACCTCAAGGAGGAAGAGAACCCAGGTTTAAGACCTTTTCAAAGTATCCAAGTGGATTTTACAGAATTACCACCTATAGGAAGGTTGAAATATATCCTGGTATTAGTTGACCATCTGACGGGATGGGTAGAAGCATATCCAATGGCCACAGCCACAGCTGCAGGAGCAATTAAAATCCTTCTAGAACAAATTATTCCCAAGTATGGAATAGTTGAAAATATTCAGATTCAGATCAAGGAAGTCACTTTACATCCAAGGTGCTTCAAGGGACTAGGGAAGGATTAGGGATATCTTGGGACTTTCATACTCTCTGGCATCCACCCTACTCTGGTAGGGTTGAACGAATGAATCAGACCCTAAAGAAACAATTATTGAAGTTAATTTTAGAAACTAAATTACCCTGGATTAAATGCTTGCCCATTGCCTTATTGAGAATTCGAACTGCACCTAGGAAAGACTTAGGTGTATCTCCCTATGAAATGTTGTTTGGCTTACCTTATATGGGTGGAGTAGGAAAAATCCCAAGGTTTGAAACCAAAGATACTTTTCTTAAGACCTATATACTCGTGCTGTCCTCTTCTTTATCCTTCCTCAGAAGTAAAGGACTCCTTGCACAAACTCCACCACTGGAATTTGCAGTCCATATCATCCAACCTGAGGAATGGGTTCTGATTAATTCATGGAAGGAATCCAGGCTGCAGCCTGAGTGGGAAGGTCCTTTCCAGGTTCTACTGACAACTGAAACTGCGGTGAGGACTGCTGAGAAAGGCTGGACTCAACACACCCGTCTCAGAGGACCAGCGGAACCTCCCTCTGAGGACAGACGCTGGTACATACAGCCCACTGAGAATCCTCTGCTCATCAAACTGAAGAAGCAATAATTTAAAAACTGTCTGAAATATTGTTTTAGTAGTAGAGATTTTGTTTGTAGTTTTTATTGCACTAGTATTGATCTGTTGTGTTTGGGGTTGTAAAGGGATGAAAACATATAAAATAATGTTAATATGTTGTTTATATTTCACTATCATGAAAGCAGGAGTGCCGTATCATGCCCGAAAACCACTACAATTCAGCATTTCAGAGAGGACAGGGCTCCAGAGCATCATGTTTGATGCTTGCCAGATTTTGGATTGGGGGGATCTAGAGAGCCAAAGGGCACTGAGCAATGCAGAAAAGGACATGTGTCCTGAACCAGTACAAGGTTGGACACTTTATAGGGAGGGTCCTCCTTGCCCCTCTTGGAGTAATGTTTGGTGGACTACTCGGGCTAATGGATGGACAGCAAATATGAATCGAGAAATTTGGTATTGGAGACCCCCTAAAACAGATGGTTATCATCTCAAAAGGACACACTACCCACAATTGCCAAGAAGGGGGGTGTAATCCTGTAATAATTACTATCAATAACGCTACTAATACTGTCACTCGACCCTATGGACTAGGGATAGATCCATTAGGACGATTCAGAATAACGGTAGAAAAATTTGAAAATAGAAGTTCAAACAAGGATGAAGAGTGGAAAAGTACACAGAAACCTAGGACAGAGGTAGAAGAACTTTTAAATGATCCTACAATAGTAAAAGTAGTAAGAACTGAGGATCTGAGACAGACATTTCAAGTAGAAACAGGATATGGAGACATGAATGCCTGGGTGGAATGAATAAAATACACTGTGAATTTGAATGTGACAAATTATAAAAGTGGGAACTACTCATTATTACAGGTTCCGAGAGCAGAATTGTGGTGCTATTGTGGAGGGAGAGTTTTGAGGAATGCTCTTCCGTCCAATTGGGAAGGCACTTGTGCTATTGTACGATTAGCTATCCCATTCATCCTGGCATTCCGAGAGAATAAAGCTTCTAGAGAGAAGGATATCAGGGTCAAAAGAAGCATATTAGGAACTTCCTTTGAGGATAGAATATATAAAGACTCGATTGGAGTTCTTTGAGGAGTTCCTGATGAATTTAAAGCTAGATATGAGATTACTGCAGGTTTTGAATAATTTCTTTTTTTGGTTGGTCACAGTAAATAAAAATGTAAATTGGATCAATTATATCTATTATAATCAACAAAGATTCATAAATTATACCAGAGATGCAGTTAAAGGAATAGCAGAACAATTGGATGCCAATAGTAGAATGACATGGGAAAATTGGATGGTCCTAGATATGATGTTAATAGAGAAAGGAGGAGTATGTGTTACGTTAGGGGGACAGTGTTGCATGTTTATACCAAATAACACTGCTCTTGATGGAATGATTACCAGAGCCTTAGGAGGTGTCAGGAAAATTAATCCACAAACAACAGAGGTTTTCTCTGATCAGGTCATCATACACCTTGATTCCTAACTGATTTCCCTGAACTTGTGGTAGCAGAAAGAACACTGGTCTAATATACCCCACATAACATATTCCTGACCAGTTTGGAGGTAACCTGCGATAAGCATATTGGCCACAAACCCAATAATGCCCTTTTAAAGCCCAGGTCCCGTTGGCAAAGGGGCCTTCCCAATTTTCATCATCAACTGGTGGGTCAAAATACAGATTGATTCCTGGTCCTAATGGTCCCCCAACAATAGTTGCCTCACCATAAGAATCACAATATCTGCATTTCCAAGCTCCCGCATGAGATTTCCACCTGCAATTACATCCCAGATATGTTTTGTTAGATGTAGACCAGAACTTATTAAAAAGGGTTTGAGTTCCATTACGGTGTTGCCACTTCCACTGATAGTCACGGACAACATGTGTCCTACTTGTGGAATTATCTCGAGGGCAGCTTAAAAATAAGTGATCAAAAAACTTAGCCCGTCCCACTGCTTTACAACCTTCAAAATCTTTTTGGTACTTATGGTAGGAACACCTTACCCAGCTACCATTAGTGAGCTTAACATGCGTTTGATTCCATCTGCCTCGATATCTGGAGCAATCATAAGGAGGGCAGTTGGAGGTCCAACAGTCTAAACCCAAAGATAAAGTCCAGTCACAGATACTTTTTCCCACATATACACCTCCTGTTGGGTTTAGACAATAAATGCCTCTTTCAGAAGAATGAAGCTGCCATGGACTTCCTTCTTCATCCCAAAATCCCATTCCATTATGGACCTCACTCAGGGTGCTGACCCACCATTTAGGTTCAACTGGACTGGCCACCCATGGCCAGCTTTCAGATCCCCCTGGCCCTCCACAGACCCAACAATTGCTGAGGTTAAAGGTTTTTGCTACTTCTTCTCCTAAGGTTAAAAAATTATTCTCCCACTTTTGGCCCCAACCTAACTGACAATATAAAGGTAAGAATATAAAACAAAAACATTCTAATCGTGTAATCTAATCTCCTAACCTAATTTTCACTTTCCCGTTGTGTTCCGCACCACCTGTGGCAAGTGAAAGCACAGAAACAGCTTAACATAGAAACCAATTACAGCGAGCATTGGCCCCCAGTGACTGGAGATCCGAGAGGAGGGAGGCCTATCCAGACTGTTTCAGCAGGCAGTCTGTGAGTAGGCACAGAGGCTTCCCCCCATGTCAACGCACTGGCTTCTGCTCTGGTCCACTCTTGCGGAGTGTCAGTCGCGGCCTCCCGTCCTTCTCCTCCAACCGAGATGTCCAAATCTCTGGGTCCTCAGAGACCTTGACCCGAGTATGATGGGTCCACCCGTGTTCAGTTGTCTTGACAGCTGTTTCTGTGGTGAGTAACACTTGGAAAGGTCCACGCCACTTCGCCACCACTGGTGCTTCTTTCCACTCCTTATCTAGGACCCAATCTCCCGGCTGGATGTTGTGAACAGCAAAATACAAAGGCAGGGTCGGTGCCAGCTGAGCTTCCTGTCGAAGAGATTTCACAAGAGACAGAATCCAGGCCACATATTATTTTAAATATACATCACTTATTTCTACACCCCCACTGGGTTGAAAATTACAGGGGTAAGGAATGCCAAACATCAATTCAAAGGGAGATAATTGTATATGTCCACTGGGTCTGTCTCTTATTCTTGCTTAAGCCAGTGGCAATAGTCATGCCCATGGCATCTTAGTTTCTATCACCAGATTCAGAAGGTGCTTCTTTATTTCTCCATTCATCCTTTCAACCCAGCACGAACTCTGGGGGAGCCAGGGGGTGTGGAGTTTCCATTGTACTCCTAAAGCAGCCATAACTCTTTGAAGAATTTTTCCTGTAAAATGAGTACCCCTATCTGAGTCTATTGCTTCCACAATCACATATCTTAGAATTATTTGTTCCAAAAATACCTTAATAACCGATCCTGTACTTGCTGAAACAGCTGGAAATGCTTCTGGCCACTCCGTTAACTGACATACTATTACAAGAAGATATTGTAATGAAGGAAATTGGATGATTCGTGTCAATAAGATGTGACAACAGGGGGTTGCTGTTAAAAGGGAACAGGTAAACCAATCACTTAAACTGGTTTGCTCTAACAAAAGCACCAAAATAGGTATGGAAAGGTACCAAATGTATTCTGCTATACTGAGGACTCGGCCCTCCAGGACATCATCCCTGCTCCCACCGGATACAGACCTGGCCGAGGCCTGAGTTGTAAATGTCATCATAAATCCTAGCCTAGTAGCCTTGTAAACTGTAGCTTGTTTTACACAGCCGTAAACTGTGTTTTGTCTCCCATAGCCTTGAAAGTTATCAAGGTTTTCCTAAATCCTGTAGCCTGTCTTGTGTAGTTTTGGTCTTTGTAGATAAGGGAACTAACTCCCAGACAGGAAGATAGGAGACAGGAGAGCCTCCCTGCAGATAAGCCAGATCACACCAACCCTCTGATTCCTGACTCATCATTTTGAGACAAAAGGTGAAAAGTACATTGCGAGGAAGACTGAGGTCCTTCCTCCTGAAGACCCCGGCCCACGACCACCACACACCAGTGCACAAGTGCCAAAGGGAGGAGACCTATGATAATGAGTTCCTGGACCTGATTATAATAATCCAACCCCACAGAATGAATATGTAGTTAATGCTGTTGGATATGCATGATTTAGTGTAATAAATGCCTGCGTGCTTGACATCTTGTTGTGCGTGTTGGTGGAGCGCAGACTCCCCACGCACCCAGCGCTGCTTGCTCATTCCCCATCACTAATAAATTTTTATTTTTTTATTTAAAGACTATTTTGGTCTCATTTATAACAATTTGGTGACCCCGACGTGATCCCGTTTCTTTTGCTGGGCAGAATCAATCCTCAGGGGGGGCTCCCCCGCCTTTTTTTGGCGGCCCTGAGGAGCGACCACTGCCTGCCGGAAGATTACGGGAACAATTAAGATGAGGATTGAGCAAGGAATTGAGCTCTCCCCCGGTTAAACTGCAGTCATCCGTAATTCTCGTGCACGAAGACCCAGGCGAAGACTTTGGACTGTAAGTATCGCTTGGTTGGGTGGGAACGTGAGGTCGGAGAGTGAGTGAGACGTAACTCTGTTACGAAGTGAGTGCGGAGTCCTTCTAGCCTCAGTTCCTTTGTCCCGCGAGGGAAACGGCAGGCGAGGGGACGAAGCAGTTGTTGAAGGGACCCATGGGATCGGGGAGGTGGTAACCTAAGGTAGAAGGGATCCGTGCGATCGGTGAGGTGGTAACCTGGTTGTTGAAGGGACCCATGGGATCGGTGAGGTGGTAACCTAAGGTAGAAGGGACCTCCGGGAACTGGGACAGGGCTCCGGTAAGGGCAAGGGTCCCAGGTGTAAAGGGGGAGTTGATCCAAGAAATTTGGGTATTAGTTCTGCTGAATTGAGGAGTTGATCCAAGAAATTTGGGTATTAGTTCTGCCGAATTGAGGAGTTGATCCAAGAAATTTGGGTATTAGTTCTGCCGAATTGAGGAGTTGATCCAAGAAATTTGGGTATTAATTCTGCCGAATTGAGGAGTTGATCACATTTGAGATTTTATAATACCCATGGGTGAATATTAACAAGTAATTGGAAAGTGGAGGTACCTTATTTTTGTGTGGTTGTTTTGTTGTGTGTGGGGTGAGAGTGAGAAAGACATATTGAAGGAGTAAAAGGGAGTGAGTGAGAATGAATGAGAGTATACAGTCTAACTTTACAGAAAGTGGTCTATGTGTGTGAGACGCTGCGCAGTGAGTGCAGAGTTCTGATCTGCAGTTCTGCCGTCCCGTGAGGGGCTGGAGAGGAACAAAGTGATTGTAATCTGTTAACGATTCCCGGGAAGAAAAACAACAAAGCAAACAAGACTAACCAGCTGAGTGAATTGTATCTTGTTATCTGCTGTATGTCAGGAATCAAGCCCAGCCCCCCCCAGCCCCTCTGCTCTCTGAGGATCAGCTGGAACGCAAGGGGGTTTGATTTCTGCTAAATTTGGGGTTATAAATTGGACAAGACCCTGTTGAATCAATTTAGTGTCTGGTCATTGTTTTGTGTATTTTTGTTTTAGTGTGTGTTATTTGTGGTATTTTTGATGAAGTTCTGAGTTAGAACAGAACTGAGAACTTTTTAAGGCTGGCCCTGGAATTGTGTGATAATATAAACAAGCCCAGGGCTAGTTTCAGGTGATTTGGTGTGAGAACCTTTTGGTGTCGTGTGTTGTGATCAGGATAATTTGGTTGTGTCTCATTACCTATATTTATTGTAAGAGGTGTGGGATCCTGTAAATACTGCAAAGTGAGGAACAGAGACCAGGCACTAATAGATAAGATTCTGAGAAATGGGACAGAAAACCAGTAAGCCAGGTTCAGGGAAAAAGGGAAAGAAATTGTTGCCAGAAATACCCCAATACAGTCCTTTAGGAGTAATGTTGAATAACTGGAATGATAATGATGATACTAAGGATAAAAAGAAGGAAGTTATGGTTCAATTTTGTATGGAGGAATGGACAAGAGAGAAAATACGTTTGGATGACCTTTTTTGGCCCAGGTATGGGTCGTTTGAGTGATGGATATGTCAGGCGTTAAATCTATATGTTAATAATAGGGAACCTTTTAACCAGGAAGAAAGTGATTATGCATCTTGTTGGAGGGGATATATTTGGCCGACTAGAATTTATAAAATGAAAATAGGGAAAGGGGAGGAGGAGGAGGTCCAGAAGGGGAAACCATGGGACCCTTTGGATAGGCTACCCCCTCCTCATCCCCCGATCTCTGAACCCTCCTGTCCCCCTTCAGCACCCTGCAATTCACACCCTGCTCCTCTCCCCTCCTCTGCCCCCTCACCCAGACAAAGGAAGGCTAGCCGGACTAAGGCAATGCTCCTAAAAGACAATGAGGAAGATAGTGATGACGGAATAGGGGGAGTCCATTTGTTCCCCTTAAGGGAGGTCCCTCTTGGAGGAAACAAAGGGGGAATAGGGTTTGTGAATGCTCCGCTCAGTGCAGGCGAAGTGCGAGTTTTTAAGAAGGACTTGGGAAAGTTGCTGGAAGATCCCCTAGGGGTCTCTGAAAGATTGGATCAATTTCTAGGACCTAATATTTACACATGGGAGGAATTACAGTCAATTTTAGGAATATTATTTACCACAGAGGAAAGGCAGATGATCCGGACGGCAGGAATGAGACTGTGGGAGAGGGAAAATCTTAAATGGAACCTAGAGGATGAAAGACAGTTTCAGGAGATGAAACAGGCTCTCATAGAAGCTCCTGTTCTCAATCTGTCGGATTTAAACCGGACCTTTCAGTTATTTATAAACATCCAAGATCAAGTGGCTCATGGAGTGTTAGCACAGGACTGGGGAGGACACAAAAAACCCGTGGCATATTTTTCCAAACTATTAGACCCTGTCAGTCGAGGATGGCCCCTTTGTCTCCAAGCAGTGGCGGCTGCCGCAACCCTGACAGAAGAAGCCCAAAAAGTAACTTTCGGAAGTCCGATGGTGGTATACAGCCCCCATAATTTGAGAAACATTTTGAAACAGAGGGTAGATAAATGGTTGACAGATAGCAGGATTCTGAAATATGAAGCTATTCTTCTAAACAGCACTGAGCTGGATTTAAGAACCACTAATAGTATAAATCCAGCAGAATTCCCGCAATGCCGTGCAGGGGAGAAGGGCCCATCCACAACTGCACAGAATTAATTGATCTGCAGACCAAAGTAAGACACGACCTGGAGGAGGTAGAATTGGGGGAAGGGGAAAAGTATTTTGTGGATGGATCATCTAGTATGAAAGAAGGAAAAAGGTACTCTGGGTATGCTTTAATTAATGGATTAACAATGACAGTATTAGAAAAAGGGAAGTTGAGCCCTAGTTGGTCAGCCCAGGCGTGTGAGTTATTTGCATTGTACCGTGCCTTGGTCAGACTTGATAACAGGAAAGGAACGGTGTATACAGACTCTAAATACGCATACGGAGTAGTCCACGCATTTGGAAAAATATGGAAGGAAAGAGTGTTAATAAATACGCAAGGAAGGAATTTGATACATGAAGAACTCATAAACCAAATTTTGGAGGCTCTTAAGGGACCCGAGGAGATTGCGGTGGTACATATAAGAGGGCACCAGAAGGGGACCTCGCTTTATGTACGAGGAAATAATTTAGTGGATCGGGTGGCCAAGGAGGTCGCTTCAACAAACGATCAAGAGGTTACCCTATTAACCTTAACAGAAACAGGAGGGGAACCTGAGAAAGTTTTTACCCCTTCTGAACTAAATGCTATCCAGAGCCTAAAGGCAAAAAAGGAGGGTCATAAGTGGATTTTAGAGGATGGATGGGAAATAATACCCAAATCCTTTGCACGAGGAATTATACAAAAGTTACATGATTAGACACATTGGGGAACCCAAGCCTTGTGTGACCAGTTCTTAAAATCATATGGATGTGTAGGGATATTTGAATTGAGTAAACAAGTAACACAGGGGTGCTTAATATGTCAAAAGATTAATAAAAAGGTAATGAGGCAGCCCCTAAGAGGAGGCCGGCAGATTGCTTACAGACCATTTGAAAGGATACAAGTAGATTACACTGAGCTCCCCAAGGTAAACAGATGGAAATATCTACTTGTTATAGTGGACCAATTGACCCATTGGGTCGAGGTCTTTCCAGCTTCTCGGGTCACTGCCCAGTTTGTGTGTAGGATCTTACTAGAACAAATCATACCCCGTTTTGGGATTGTGTTTGTAATAGACTCAGATCAGGGCAGTCATTTTACATCAAAAATAATCCGGGAACTAACAAGGGCCCTGGGAATAAGATAGACATATCATACCCCATGGCACCCCCAGAGCTCAGGTCAAGTGGAAAGGATGAACCAAACCCTGAAACAAAATTTGGCTAAACTAATGATTGAAACCCAGTTATCATGGGTTAAGTGTTTACCTTTGGCCTTACTGAACATTCGGACCCAGCCCCGGGCAGACCTGGGAATCTCGGCATATGAAATGTTATACGGGATGCCATACCATCAATCCATGCCTATTGGTCCGCTAAACACCGAGGATCGTACTATTAGAACATACATACAAACAATAATGAGAAGTATGGGGGAACTGAGGGCAAAAGGGCAGCTGGCCCAATCCACCAGGTTAGGATTTAGCATTCATAGAATTCAGCCTGGAGAGTGGGTATTGGTAAAAACCTGGCAGGTTGAGAGTTTAAAACCAAAATGGGAGGGGCCTTTCTTAGTCCTTCTCACTACAGAGACTGCAATCCGGACTGCGGAGCGCGGATGGACTCACGCTACCAGGACTAAAGGTCCAGTGGAACCTCCCAAGCAGTGGACCGTAACCTCCACCCCTGGTGACCTAAAAATTCGCCTGGTCAACAAATAAACTTTCCTGAAAGAGGAGAACCAAGGCAGACACCGTGGGAACCGTGGGTAAGACCGAGCCTACATTCGTGGTTTAATATAAAGCCTGGGAAAATCCTGAGAAAAACAGTTTGCCTTCTGGAAAGAGGACTCAATACCATCTCAGTCAGGGGATCTGGACTGTAAAAGATCGTCCTGTATCTCTGGTTTGTGCCCTCGCCTGCGATGTAGACAAAGAGGACCGATCGACCGACCCGCAGTCAAACTACATTCCATACAGAATCCTGTGTATCGATCACCCAGAACTAGAACATTGGGGCTGGGTAATATGTGAATGTATACAGTGTAATTTAAGGTGGTCTTGTATTTCTTATAACTGAAACCCTAGGTGTCCCATGTGCCCGACTAACCCAGGGAGGGGGCACCAGATCACATTAACACAGATAATCAAAACCTTTTGTGGCTGGGAGTCGCTCCTCCCAGAAAACTGGGAGGTGTTTGAAAGGGACTGGTATAGAACCTTAGGTTATTGTGCACAAGAGTTTGCTTGGGAGAGAGCACAGAAAAAGGTACAGATTTGAAAACTTCAAGGTCAGGAAAAAGGCGAGGGGCAAGACCGGATTGACCACTGCTCTTGCTACCAAGAAGAAACCCATCCCCGGCTGTTGGTGGCACTTCAACAGGCATGGGGGGTAGAGGAGTAAGTCATACCGGACCCTTGTACCTGATACTGGCCTTGTTAACTAAGACACTGATCGCACGCGACTGTGCCTCAAAGTGCTATCAGACCCTCTGATTGAGAGGGACCTCTGTGCAGTCTTTTACCCTGCACACCCACGTGAATAAAGTATGTTATGATGCCAAGAGGGCAATCAAGTGCACAAGATTCGGACAAACCGTCTGGGTAGCCCAAAATTTGGGCTCAGGAGGAATAAAAGGAAGGGTTGGGTGTCCCCGGGGTGAAACAGCTATATGCTTTACTCAAGGTGGACACTGGGCCATAAGTGACAGGGGAGGTTTACAAGATGACTTTAAGGAAATGATAGTGAAAAATAGAATCAAGACATTACGTCCTGAACGTCCCGTTCAAACACCTCTCACCAACATATACACTGGGTTGAAATCAAAACTTAAGGAACTACAACTCCCTGGGATTCGGCCAAAACCTATTCCTTGATTTAATGAAACGCATAGTAACTGAATTGAATGTCTCTCATTGTTGGGACTATGGGGGAAGCAAGATGACTGAGGAATGGCCTGGGAGAGGGGAAGGACTAAGAGCGGAACAATTGCTAACCTGGAATCATACAAAAATGTCTGATAGGGAACACCGCCCAGAGGGGTGGATCTTAAATTCGGAAGTAATAGGCCACGAGTGCATAACCAGAGAGGGGGGTACATTTGGGAAAGGAATTGGCGAATCACCTTGCAAGCGAACCCTCATTACAAACGGAACTTTCCATTCTTGGTGGCCAGGACTTCCCAGGGGTTAATTTACCAACCAAAATGGAACCAATTGCAATAAAAATGGACCCTTGTACTGGCGCAATGACACAAGAAATCCTAACCCCTTCAAGGGTATCCCAGAGATGTCTCCGTACTGGGACATGCCCGATGATGACAGCTTTGAATGGATTGCCCCAGATGGACTGTTTTGGATTTGTGGAAGGCGCACGTACTCCCGCCTCCTCAAAAGGTGGAAAGGCACCTGCACTATAGGACTGAATCAGCCAGGATTCTTCTTGTTGCCAAAAACTGATAACAATGAGCTGGGCCTTCCCCTATATGAGAAAATGCCAGCTCGAGCAAAAAGAGACCTCCCGTTGGGGGGTACACAACGATGGGGAAAGGATGATTGGCCACCTGAAAGAATCATTTCTGTATATGGACCAGCGACTTGGGCTCAGGATGGTTCATGGGGATACCAAACCCCAATTTACACGTTAAATCGAATCATTAGACTCTAGGCAGTGGTTGAAATAATTACAAACACAACGGCTCAATCTCTAGAGTTAATTGCTAAACAAATGACCCAGACCTGAGCAGTCCTTTATCAACATCGGTTGGCTCTGGATTATTTGTTAGCATCTGAAGGGGGGCTATGTGGAAGATTTAATACCTCTGAATGTTGTCTTGAGATAGATGATAATGGAAAGGTAGTAGAGAACTTGGCCACAGAGATCAAAAGGATTGCTCATGTTCCAGTACATAAGTGGAATTCAATCTTAGAAGGGACTTGGTGGGATACGTTTTTCCTGGGAACATGGTGGAAAAGGATTGGCTTTATCCTATTATGCTCAGTAGCCGGGTTGCTGTTTCTTCCCTGTCTCATTCCCTGTTTCATCCGTTTAATACACTCTGTCGTCCAGGGGATGCAAGTGACCACCGTGCCCGCGGATCCAGAACTCGCAACGTCTGGAAAACCTCCTAAGCTAATGATACTGAGGCCGAGACCCAAAAAGAGCCAGAGGGGAAAGGCAGAGTTAATATTGCTAAACTTTGAAAGACAAACACGAATCAATAGGTTGAAGAAAGAAAGGGGGGAATTGTAATGAAGAAAATTGGATGATTCGTGTCAATAAGATGTGACAACAGGGGTTTGCTGTTAAAAGGGAACAGGTAAACCAATCACTTAAGCTGGTTTGCTCTAATAAAAGCACCAAATCAGGTATGGAAAGGTACCAAATGTATTCTGCTATACTGAGGACTCGGCCCTCCAGGACATCATCCCTGCTCCCACCGGATACAGACCTGGCTGAGGCCTGAGTTGTAAATGTCATCATAAATCCTAGTTTAGTAACCTTGTAAACTGTAGCTTGTTTTACACAGCCGTAAACTGTGTTTTGTTTTACATAGTTGTAAGTTGTGTTTTGTCTCACATAGCCTTGAAAGTTATCAAGGTTCTCCTAAATCCTGTAGCCTGTCTTGTGTAGTTTTGGTCTTTGTAGATAAGGGAACTAACTCCCAGACAGGAAGATAGGAGACAGGAGAGCCTCCCTGCAGATAAGCCAGATCACACCAACCCTCTGATTCCTGACTCATCATTTTGAGACAAAAGGTGAAATGTACATTGCGAGGAAGACTGGGGGCCTTCCTCCTGAAGACCCTGGCCCACGACCACCAGACACCACTGCGCAAGTGCCAAAGGGAGAAGACCTATGATAATGAGTTCCTGGAACTAATTATAATAATTCAACCCCACATAATGAATATGTAGTTAACGCTGTTGGATATGCATGATTTAGTGTAATAAATGCCTGCTTGCTTGACATCTTGTTGTGCGTGTTGGTGGAGCGCAGACTCCCTGCGCACCCAGCGCTGCTTGCTCATTCCCCATCACTAATAAATTTTTATTTTTCTATTTAAAGACGATTTTGGTCTCATTTATAAGAGTAGCCATCATAGCCTTGTGCTACTATTAGAAAAGTGTAGAAATTCAGTAAACTTCAGAGTGTTCTTACTGCTCTACTTATAGAAAATAATGGAAAACTACAAATAGAAATAAATTTCCCTGCATATCCTACTCTTACTGGTTAATTTCACAGTAACTATAAAGTCAGAATCTGTCTCATTTACATAGAGTTGATTATTTACTAGATAGTGAGATAAAGGGATTTGCTTAAATTTATAACTTCGAAAAATCCTATTGAAGAAGTTAGCTGTTTATCTCCATTTTCTTCCTTCACATGAATTTATGTGGGATTTTTCCTCTCAACGAACACTAACTTCAACTTGCTTTGAGAGCATTTTTTCCTTTGGTTTCTTAAGTGCTGCATTACACATGTATACACAGAATCATAGAATCATTTAGGTTGGAAAAGGTCCTCAAGATTATAGTGATTTAGATGAAGGCAGGAGATGGAATGTCTGGTGGAGTTTCACTAATCTTTGAACAAGCAACAACAATAAATGTGTAGTTGAATAGTAGGGACATACTGTGAAATTCATAACCTTGTAGATAGTGTTTATCTCCAGGAACAGGACAATAAGGTATCTTGAGGCACCCGAGCATGCTGAGCAGACAAGAACCGGTTATGTTGCAAGAATAAGGATTTTAGGCTTTAGGTCACTAAAAGAACAAAGTGATGAAGAAGAGAAGATGAAGTAAATGTCCACCAGAGGTCATGGAAGACCACCGAGGGGAGAAAAGACCCTAACCCTGAATTTATTATGCATGCTCGGAATATGCAAATGAACCCCAGGAACCCATTAGAATAAGACTGCACTTTCTAAGAAATATAACAAATATGTTTGTTTATCCTTCATATAAACTATGTACCTAGCATCGGGATGCACATTTGGAGGAGTGATCCCCTGTGTGTCCAGCGCCGCGAAATAAAGAATGCCTTCTTAATAACTTCAGTTATTGAGTTTTTCACTGCATCAGTTTGGCACCCCAGATGGGACAGACTCTGCTCGTCTGCAGGATCTGCTGAGAAAGAGGACTCCCTGGGCACCCCTGGGATTTTCTGGTGGGACTCCTCGACTCACCTGGCTCACTAAGGGAGCAGACAAGGACCATTCTTGTAAGGCATTCTTTTTGGAAATTGTGTTTTGGTTTGTCAGGTATACCTTTGGTTTTGGAGAGTACCCGTAAAACGTAGGAGACATCCTACGAAGGGTACTGTGTGGGATTATTCCTGCAGGAAAACAGGAATGCTTGCTATCAGCAAGACTATGTGGGAATAAATTGGGCTGTGGATGACGACCTTGAGGTATGCTTGAGAACGGCAAAGGAGGAAGCAAAGCAACGAAGCAAGAAGATAAAGAAGAAGAAAGTAGAAGATAACCAGTATGGGGGGTGGTGATGGAGGTGGTGTAGGATAGCCAATTATGTATTAGCTTAGGATGCGTGAACAGCTCGTGTATAAACATGTAGAACCAATAGTAAGTGAGTGTGCGCGTGATCAGGAAATTTTAGGGATCAATGGCTGCTAACAACAGTAAAGGTCGCTAAATTACAGGAATTGATCGCTGAACAATTATAAAAGGGACATATTCGGCCTACAAATAGTCCCTGGAACACACCCGTATTTGTGATACCAAAAAAGAGCGGAAAATGGCAACTGCTACATGACTTAAGGAAAATCAGCGAGGTCATCGAGGACATAGGAGACCTTCAGACAGGGCTACCATCTCCCAGTATGATTCCTCGAAATTGGGAACTGATAATTATAGACCTTAAAGATTGCTTCTTTGCCCTTCCACTGGATGGAGAAGTGCGGGAGACCATAACAGACAGTCACACACAGAACAATGTGATTAAGCGAATGCCATTTATCAGGGGTTACATAGTTGCTTATATATCTCACTATTCCTAACATGCACTACTAACCTCTACATGATTGGTCACTTCGTAAAGAGCTATGCACTCTTAATTATACATGATTGGTGACTTCTGGCTGTCAACGTGGCAGGAACACAGCAGTCTTTTCCCTTACCTTCTTTCTTGGATTCAGGGAGTTGTTCTCTTAGCTATCTTCCTCCCTCTCAGCTGTGGCTGACCTTGAGGCCTCATTCTTGCAATAAATTCTGTTAGCTTATGAAGGATGGATTGCTCACATGTCCATTGCTAGACAAAAAATCCTCTACAGAGAAGATGCGGAGAGGTTTGCATTTTCTGTTCCCAGTACAAACAAGGCTAGTCCCATGCAAAGATATCATTGGGTGGTATTACTGCAAGGAATGAAATATTTGCCCACTATGTGCCAAATTTATGTAAACTGGACCCTATAGACAATTAGAAAAAATGGCCTCAATATATCATTTATCATTATACGAATGATATTTTGATTTCCGGAGAGACAATTTCAAAGACTCAAATGATTCAGAATCTTACTGCCACCTTGCAACACAGTGGTCTTCAAATTGCCCCTGATAAGATTCAAACCACAGAGCCTTGGAAATGTCTGGGATGGGAAATAACAAAAACAACAATTACGCCACAAAAGATACAGTTGCAAGTCCACGTAGAAACATTGAATGATGTTCAAAAGCTCGTTGGAGATATTAACTGGGTGCGTAATATTTGTGGAAAGAATGAATCAAACATTGAAGCGACAGCTACAAAAACAAAAAGGGGGAAAACCCCAGGCTACACCATGTGAAAGGATTCAGAAGGCAGTCTATGTACTTAATTTTTAAGGTTAGCTGAGGGAGAGTCCGTTCCGCCAATAATAAGACACACACAAGGTATGGCAGGCACACTGATAGAGACAAAGCAGAATATATATGTAAAAGTAAAGAATCTAGAAACAAATCAATGAGAAGGGCCAATGCAACTAATAACATTGGGTCAAGGATATGCTTGTGTCGTTACAGGAGAATGAAAGAGGTGGATACTGGCTAAGTGGATCAAACCATGGACAACGCCTGCGCCCGAACCCTTATCAGTATCCTCATCATCTGGACTTCCAGAACAGCAACCAAATTGACACAGATATTGCCAGGACAAAATGTATGGGTAACGTTTAAAATGAAACATTTATCAGCATAAATGAAACAAGCTTGAATGCATGGCATAATCAGACATATCCTAATAGAAACTGGCAGATCGTAACAGGGAAATCTCCACAATGGAGTAGAGCTACCAGTCAAACCAGTTGGAAGGCCCCGTTATATTGGAAAGATCTCAGTGTTTACACCCTCCTATAGGGATATGCTGAATTGGATCTTGTGGAGTGTCACCAGGCTCAGACAGAAGAGATCACTGTCATACTTTGATGAGTCATGTAAAGATGAGATCCAATTTTGGGACACTCCCTTTATATTAGTGAACTCTCTATTTACTCGCAATATAGCTGCAGGATAAGCACTGGGTGATTTGAAAAAGTTGAGGTGTTGGGTACTGAAGCAGTTAGATATCAATTCAAAAATATTAACTGAGCTTTTAGTAGATATAGACAGCATTGGGACACTAATTTACAAAATAGAGATGCGATTGATATTTTGTTGTTAGCACATGGACTCGGGTGTTGGGAAATTGGGGGGATGTGTTGCATGAATTTGCCTGACCATTCTGTATCTATCCATAAGCAGATTGAATGATTACAGGAAAACACAAAGAAGTTATCCATCACAGACGGTGGACTACCTGGATGGTTGTCTAGCTGGGGTATTACAGGATGTATTAAGGATCTGTTAATGCAGGAGATGGTCATTTTAATAATAGTTTTAGTGAGTTAGTTGTAGTACCTTGTATATTGAGGATGGTAGGAAGGATGATTGAAAAAGCTATTCAAGTGGTCTAGCTTGAACAAAAATAAAAAAAGGTGTAATTGTGGGATTATTCCTGGAGGAAAACAGGCATGCTTGCTATCAGCAAGACTATGTGGGAATAAATTGGGCTGTGGACTATGGATACTGAAAAGCTGCTAGCAGAGGGATTTTCTCAGGTTCTCACAATATTCGGTGAGAATCCTGCCTTTCTCATGCATGTTATGAAAACCAGTAGGATGTTTTTTGTAAGCTAGACTAACACATAGTGTTTTGGTAAGTTCTGTTTATGGTACACTGGAGAAATATTTTGAAATGGGTGTTGTAGGACTTTAGCCAATCACCCTAGAAGATGGGTGATCACTGATCAGTCGCCCTATGGGGCTAGGGTATATATATATATATATATATATATAAAACGGGATTATAAATTAATAAAGTTGCTTCTTTTGCCTGCTCTTGCTGAATTTGTGTGTTGCTGCATCTCTCCACTCCCAGCATAAAGAGTGACACCGGATGACGACCTTGAGGTATGCTTGAGAACGGAAAAGGAGGAAGCAAATCAGTGAAGCAAGAAGATAAAGAAGAAAGTAGAAGACAACCAGGATGGGGGATTGGTAATGGAGGCGGTGTATGATAGCCAATTATGTATTAGCTTAGGATGCGTGAACAGCTCGTGTATAAACATATAGAACCAATAGTAAGTGAGTGTGTGCCTGATCAGGAAATTTTAGGGTATAAATTAAGCTGCAGTTTGATAATAAAATGGCTTTGCTTTATAACCCTCATAGAGTTGTGCAAGTCTAGTATCCTCCCGCAGTACCGTATGCCAGATATTTTAATATCTTGAGCGTACTTGATATTTGTATGCGTACTTGGTTTTAGTATTTGTATTTGTATGCATACTTGGTATTTGGTTTTGGTATTTGTATGCATACTTGGGTCTGGACCATAAGATTTATCGATTTATCGGTATTTTGGAGTACTGGAATGGTATTTGGACTCTGGTTATGCATGTTCCACGTTATTTTAACTGCTTGTGTTATTTTATTGTGTGGTTAGTTGTTATCATTGTTTGGTAAACTTAAATCACTATTAGCGCTGTTAGGTAAGGTATGAGTGAACTGCTCGCGGGGCTGCCAAGTGAGTGCGAGGTTCTGATCCCCGGTTCCGCTATCCCCTGAGGGGTACGGCCGGAGACAAACAAAGTGATTGTAGCTTGCTTGGTGATTCCCAGGACTTTTGACTTTTGGACTGAAGAAAAAAACACAACCTAACCAGTTGGGGAAATTGTATCTAATTATCTGCTATATATCAGGAACCAAGCCCAGCTGCCCCCAGCCCCTCTGTTATCTGAGGATCAGCTGGAATGCAAGGGGGTTTGATTTCTGCTAAATTTGGGGATATAAATTGGATGAAAGGAAAATGATATAGTGGTACAAGACCCCTTTGAACTAATGTAGTGTCTGGTTATTGTTTTGTGTATTACTGTTTTGAGTGTGTTTGTATTGTGTTTTGGGTTTGTGTTCATTTGATGAGTTCTGAAAAATCACAGAACGGAGAAACTTTAAAGACTATTGATATAAGTTCGGGGCTAGTTTCAAGATATCTTTGTGTTAGCATTAGGAAAGGATAGAGAGAGAAAGAGACATGGCCACCACAGGCATGGGAAGGACAGTGACTCCCTTCCTGAGCTCTTCTCCTCTAAGAGATAAGATTAAATTGGGGAGGATGAGAGCCAGGAGACAGGGCGGACAGGGAATTAGAAAAACAAAAGAACGCAGACAGGAAGGTTTGTTGAAATTGTGATCAGCAACAGGAGGAGGGATTTATAGCTTTAGAACAAGAAAAGGGAGGACTAGGAAACTGTGTAGGAGGAAGGAGAGGCATGTTGGGTGTAAAGCAGTGTGCACATTTTAAGGAGGACGGACATTGGAATGCTCAAAGTGCAGGTAGGCTCTGACTTCAGAAGTGGATTGATGGGGCCTGGGGCATCTACCCGAGTGCATCCACTGGTTGAAATAAAGCTGGGGAAAAAGGAAAGGAAGTAGAATTTCTAGTTATTACAGGAGCCTTTTTCTGTTTTGAATCAAGAATTAACACCTGTACATAAGAATTTTGTAAATGCTATGGGAGCTACTGGCCAACCTGAAAAAGCATGTTTTTTTAAACCACTCATGTTTAAATTGGGAAAACAAATTGGAAAACACCAATTTTGATATTTACCAAATTCCCCTAACCTCTTGTCAGGGCAGGATCTGCTGGAACAATTGGAAGCTAAAATTGAATTTAAAACCACAGGAGTGGAAGTTAAAATGTGAGAAGATCAATTAATTCAGTCTTTAAGTTTGTCACTAATCCAGATGGAAAAACGGAATTTAATTTCTCAAGAAATACTGGACCAGATATTCCCAGGAATGTGGGCTTCTGAGATACCTGGGAGAGCTAAAAATGCTAAACCAGTAACAGTCTAACATTAGCAGAAGAGAGTTAAAAAAAAACCAAAAATAAAATATTTGTTTTTGAATGGGAGAACCCTGAGACAGGGAGGAAAACCCAACTCACCTGGACTTTGTTACCCCAGGGATTCAAAAATTGACCCACAACATTTGACAACCAATTGGCCCAGGAGTTAGAAACTTGGGAACCTCTATCAGAAGACAGAACCCTCCTGCAGTATGTTGACAATCTTCTTATTGCAACCAAGCCCAAAGGAGAATGCTTTAGGTGGACTGTAAGCTTGTTAAACTTTCTTGGACTAAGTGGATATCAAGTCTCTCAACAGAAAGGCCAGATTGTGAAGAAACAAATTACCTACCTAGGATATGAAGCCTCAGGAGGACTTTGTGAACTAGGGAAGGAACCAAAGGAAGCTGTCTGCAGGATACCTGATCCTCGAATAGTAAAAGACCTCCACACATTTCTGGGAATGACAGTGTTGGGGTTTTGGGGAGTTATTCTGTTTTCCTTCTTGTCTTAAAGAATTTTTCCATACTTGTTTGTCAGGAAGGTTAATGGCTGTACTTAAGAGGGACAAAAGGACCTGGCCACAGGGGGAGGGGTCCAGCCTGCCGGAAAAAGGGGGTTGGGTGGAGCCCCCTGGGGCTCTCTGGCTCTCTGGGGTTTGGCTCCCTGCTTTGGAGGAGAAGCTGCCCTCGTGGTGCGGAGAACTCACCCCCCTGCCGCGTCTCCTGCTCTCCCTGCTGTGTCTCCTGCTCTCCTGGCTGCCTACCAAGGATCCTCTGGACTCCGGGATCAGCTTGGAGAGAATTCGTCCCTGCTTCACCCCCTGTTTTTCCTCCTACCCTTGCTGTCTCCCGAGGACCCTGCTGGACACCGGGATCGTCTGCCCAGGCAGGTTCGTGACGCGGGCTTTTCCGTCGGCCATTGCCACGTGGGGACTGAGCTGGCTCCGGAGCGGCGGGGAGACCATCGCCACCTCCCTGCTCCCCGGGAGCCCCGAGAGGTTGGGACTGGGTTCCCTGTGCTGTTTTCCTGTTACTACCGTAGTTATTGTTGTTTGTTTGCCTTGATATATATATATATTTAGTAAAGAACTGTTATTCCTACTCCTTATATCTTTGCCTGAAAGCCCCTTAATTTCAAAATTCTAAGCATTCGGAGGGGAGGGGGTTGCATTTCCATTCCAAGGGGGGGGCTCCTGCCTTCCTTGGCAGACACCTGTCTTTCAAACCAAGACAGACAGGTTGGTGTCAATTATGGATTTTAGTAAAACCTCTCTATGAACTGATCAAAGAAGCCTCCCCTGATTTAGTTTGTACTCCAGAGGCAAGAGTGCATTTAGGTAATTGAAAAAGGAGCTGATGGAGGCTCCAGCTTTAGGATTCCCAGACATCAACAAGCCTCTGTCTGTTTTCATATGAGAGACAAGGTACAAGACATTAGGGGTAATGGCCCAAAGTTGGGACTGTACAAAAGGGCTGTAGGCTACTTCTCCAAGCAATTGGATGAAGTAAGCAAAGTATGGCCTGGATGCTTATGGGAGGTGGCCTCTGTGGTAATGAACATACAGGAGGCATGAAAATTCACTATGAAACAACAAATAACTGTTTTAGTGTCCCATGCAGTATCCTCCATATCGGAACAAAAAGGATATCATTGTCTATCCCCATCCCAGTTTCTGAAATACCAGGCCATTCTGGTTGAATCTGATGATGTTAAGATTGAAGTAACTAATATTGTGAATCCAGCATCTTTCCTTAGAGGACAGACATCTGAACCACTGGTACCTGACTGACTGGGGACCATGGAAACAGTATATTGCAGCAGATCACATCAAGCAGAAGAGCCACTGGAAGATGCAGAAGAATTACAGACGGGAGCAGTTTCATCTGACAAGGGAACTGTAAGTCTGGATATGCAGTAACAACAACGGACAAGGTAATCGAGTCTCAACCACTACCTGCTGGTACAGCGGGACAAAAGGCTGAAATAATTGCTCTCACTAGAGCCCTGGAACTAGCAAAAGGAAGATAAACATATGGACAATTTCCAAATATGCCTTTGGAGTTGTCCATGCTCACGGAGCTATTTGGAAGGAGAGAGGCTTGCTGTTCACTCAAGGACAACAAATTAAACATGCAGAAAAAATACTCTGCCTATTAGAATCTGTCCAGCTACCAGCTAAGTTTGTCATTATGCACTGTTGTGGGCACCTAAGGGGTAACACTGATCCAGAGAAAGGGAACCCACTGGCCTATGAGGCTAAAAAGGTCGTAGAAAGAACACAAGAAAAGCAAATTTTGATCTTAATTCCAGATAATAGGAATATAAACCTAGGTAGACAAGGAAACATTGAATATTCTAACTCGGACTATGAACTGATAAAAGAATTGGGGGGGATGAGTTCTCTCTGGAGGTTGGGTTCAATCAGAGGATGGAAGGATAGTAGTCCCTGCCAAATTAGTATGGGGAGTTGTGAGGGAGAAACATAGCAAGACTCACTGGGGAGTAGGTCCATTATATAAATTTCTGAATCAGAGATTGGTCAGAAATAATTTATATACAACAGTCAGACAGGTAACACAACAATGTGAAATATGTTTGAAAATAATCACGATATTAGTAATTGAATACAGTTGGGACAGATTGGAAAGGGGATCTCGGGGACCCACTGGCAGATTGATTTTTTGGAGCTACATAGAAAAGGGGGGTATAGGCATTTACTGGTATTAACAGATACCTTTTCGAGATGACCAGAAGCATTCCCTTGTCAAACAATAAAGCTAGAGAAGTTTCAAAGGCCTTTCTACATTAAATAATACGGATATTTGGGGTACCTTCTGTAATGTTCTCGTATCAGGGAACATATTTTACTGATGAAATTATACTACAGATTAGCAAGGCATTAGGAACTGATTGTCAGTTGCATACTTCTAATAGACCACAAGTGTGTGGTCAGGTAGAGAAAATTAATCATCTAATAAAACATCAAATTGCTAAAATTTGTCAAGAAACCAATAAGTACTGGTACCAGGCATTAACTTTGGCCCTGCTAAGAATACAAACCAATCCATGGGATAAAGAAGACTTAAGTCATTTTGAAATTTTATAATGCAGACCATACAACATGCTATATCATGGAGAAGACATGAACTGGGTGAGAGAACAGTAATTGGCACAATATATAATAGCCCTAAGCAAACAGACAGAATTAACAAGTGTGTGATAGAAACTAGAGCAAGAGGACTAAATAATCCCATTCATCCTTTTAACCCTGGGGACTGGATATATGTTAAGAATTTTTCAGGAGACCCCCTTCAGGAAAAGCGGAATGGACCTTAGCACGTGCTGCTGACTACATTCACTGCAGTTAAGATGAAGGAGAGACCTCCCTGGATCCACTACTCTTGAGTGAAAAGGGCTCCAAATAAGCAGTAGACATCTGAACCTGCAGGACCACTTCAGTTAAAATTGCAGAGAAACTGAAATGGGAATCAGATATTTTGTGATTGTGTTAATCATTGTAAATATTGTTGTTGCTTGGTGGGTTGACCCTGGCACGGCACCAGGTGCCCACCAAGCCCTTCTACCACTCCCCCCAACCCCTGTCAGCACGGCACGCAGGGAGAGAATAAGACGAAAAGAGCCACGGGTTATGATAGATAAGGTGTTATTCTCTACTTCCTGTCCACAGGCGATGTCAGGCCGAGTCCAGGAAGCAGGGCTCCAGGAACACGTAGCATCCGCTTGCAGGACAAACCCGAATGCCCCCCATCCTCCTCCTGCCCTCTCCTTTATAGTTGAGCTGACATCATATGGTATGGAATATTCCACTGGTCAGCTCGGGTGGCTGTATCCCCTCCCCCATCTTGCCCCCCAGCCTCTGGTGCTGTGTGAGCACTGGCAGTCATAACAGGGGTGTGTTATCAACACCCTCCAGCTCCCAGTACTGCAGCATGAGGGCTGGATGGGGAAAAGCAGCTCAGACAGACCAACTACAGAAAGGAACATACATTTTGAAACTATCTAAATGCTAACTAATGCTACTAAAGACTGATGGATTTGTACTGCCTTACCTAACGGAGACACGGGGCTGCCTCTACATGGGGTGGCCTCAACTCATTGGAACTATGATAACAATACCTGGCCTGAATTTTGGAAAAGGTCTGATGGAGGTTATTGTTCTCCTGATAATTCAAGCTATGTATTTGGACCAAAAGTCAATTTACAAATATTACAGGATTTCAAAACTCAGTTTCTGATTAACAATAATAACTGTAATTGGAGTGTGGCTACCCAATAGGTATTGGTGGTTGTGCGGAGACGGCAGTAGTAGGGAACACCTCTTGCAGGATGGAAGGGAATGTGTACAACTGGGCAATTAATCCCCCAGGATAAGATCTAAATGGGAAGAGAATCCCTTAGTAAAGGGGAACGGGATTCCATAGTTTTGTTCGTGTCACGGTTTAGGGTCAGGGCAGCCCCTTAAACCTATAACAGACGCTCTCTGTTAACCACCCTCCCTCCCCAGAGGGGAAAGAGAAAGGGAATAAGGGAGAGAGACTTAGCGATTAGAAAACCAGAACAGCTTTAATGAAAATGAAATTAGTAATTATAAAAATGGAATATATACAGATATATAAAAAAACAGTATCGAACCCAACCCCTCGATGGTAATTACATCACGGTCGCCACTGATGCTGTGGAGCAGGCACCGGGGCAGTCCCACCATGGTCCCCGCAGCAGATGGGAGCTGTGTTGAGGAGCTGGATTCTGGTACCGGGTTCAGGAACACGCAGACCGGATCGAAGGCAGAACGGACAGAGTCCTCCTTGGGTGCTCCGAGGAAGGAACCGAAAGAAGACCCGAGCCAAGCCAAGCAAAAGCTGGCAAGGCAGTCCAAGAGGGGAGAAGAGCCCAAAGACCCTTCGGGTCCCTCAGCTCTAAACCTCATATGGCGTATATGGGATGGAATACCTCCTTGGTCAGTTTACAGTCACCCATCCTGTCCGCTCCTCCCTGAAGGTGCAGCCTTTCACTTTCTGCACCCCCCAATGTGGTACACAAGACCCAGCAGTGGCCTTGGTCTGCATACCAATCCTTGGTAGTAACTCTAAACATGAGGTGTTATCACTGCTAGAAGCAGACACTGTCTGTGAGAACAGGCTGTAACTTCAGAAAGTGCAGTTAATTAGAAGAACTGAGCTGAAAAGTAAAATTACTGAACAGAATTAGTCCTGTTTTCACTCAAACCAGGACATTCCACGCCTTATTCCATACCATTTACGTCATACCCATCACTAGGTTATCATTCCTTTCTATAGAAAAGTTCATTGAGTTCATGATTGTAGATTTCCATCCATTGGAACAGTCTCTCAGGGTAAAAGATGGAATTCATCACAATTCGTGTCCACAGATTGCAGATTCATTTCAGGAGGTTACTGGACACCACTTGATGAGGCTAGCTCCTGTCATCACCATGATGTTATCCTGAAAGAAACTTATTGAATACTGTTAATATTATGCAATTAATATACAGCTTTGAATCGAGTATTCTCACCCAGGGTTAAATTTCCTTGAGGTACACACTGTACTTCACCATCTTCCATCATTACCCACCAAGTACTTCCAGGTCCTTGAGCAAAAGCAGTCCCACGAATGGGTTTGCCTTTGCCCGAAGCAGGAAATACCCACACAGCTTTCCCCAACAGATTCCTTTCATACACCACAGGGACTTTATCCCCTTCTACTGTGTGTAATGGGTCTGACTGAGCAGGACCAGCTCGATTGCTGGATCCTCTGATGTTGACTAACCAGATGGCTTGGGCTAAATGCTTGTCCCAGTTTTTAAAGGTTCCACCCCCCATTACTTTCAACGTAGTTTTTAACAATCCATTGTATCATTCAATTTTCCCAGAGGCTGGTGCATGATAGGGGATGTGATACACCCACTCGATACCATGCTCTTTGGCCCAATTGTCTATGAGATTGTTTTTTAAATGAGTCCCATTGTCAGACTTAATTCTCTCTGGAGTACCATGTCGCCACAGGATCTTCTTTTCCAGGCCCAGGATGGTGTTCCGGGCAGTGGCGTGAAGTACAGGATGGGTTTCCAGCCAGCCAGTGGTTGCTTCTACCATTGTAAGCACATAGTGCTTACCCTGGCGGGTTTGAGGCAGTGTGATGTAATCAATCCGCCAGGCCTGCCCATACTTATACTTGGACCATCGTCCCCCATACCACAAAGGTTTTAACCGTTTTGCTTGTTTGATTGTGGCGCATGTTTCACAGTCGTGGATGACCTGTGCAATAGCGTCCATAGTTAAATCCACCCCTAGGTCACGTGCCCATTTGTATGCTGCATCTCTTCCCTGATGTCCTGAAGTATCATGAGCCCACCGAGCTAGTAATAGTTCACCTTTATGATCCCAGTCTAATTCTGTCTGGAACACTTTAGCAGCCTGATCAACTTGACGGTTGTTTTGATGTTCCTCAGTGGCTCGATGTTTAGGTACGTGGGCATCCACGTGACGGACCTTTACAACTAATTTCTCTATCCAAGCAGTGATGTCTTGCCATAGCGTGGAAGACCAAATGGGTTTACCTCTGCGCTGCCAGTTATTCTGCTTCCATTGTTTTAGCCATCTGCACAAGGCATTTGCTGCCATCCATGAATCAGTGTAGAGATAGAGAACTGGCCACTTTTCTCGCTCAGCAATATCTAAGGCCAGTTGGATGGCTTTTACCTCTGCAAACTGACTTGATTCACCTACTCCCTCAGCTGCTTCTGCTACTCGTCATGTGGGACTCCAAACAGCAGCTTTCCACTTTCGATGGTTTCCTACAAGATGGCAAGATCCATCAGTAAACAGAGCATATTGCTTATCATTATATGATAACTGATTATATGGTGGGGCTTCTTCAGCATGTGTCACCACCTGTTCTGGTGGCATTCCAAAGTCTTTACCTTCTGGACAGTCCATGATCACCTCTAAGATTCCTGGACGACTGAGGTTCCCTATTTGAGCTCTCTGTGTGATTAATGCAGCCCCCTTACTCCATGTGGCATTGGAGGCATGATGAGTGGAAGGGAATTTACCCTTGAACATCCAGCCTAGGACTGGCAACCGTGGCACCAGGAGGAGCTGTGCTTCAGTACCGATCACTTCTGAAGCAGCTTGAACTCCTTCATATGCTGACAATATTTCTTTTTCAGTTGGAGTATAGTTGGCCTCGGAGCCTTTGTATCCTCAACTCCAAAATCGTAGGGGTTGACCTCGAATTTCCCATGGTGATTTCTGCCAGAGGCTCCAGGTAGGACCATTATTCCCAGCTGCAGTATAGAGCACATTTTTAATGTCCTGTCCTGTTCGGACTGGACCAAGAGCTGCTGCATGTACAATCTCTCATTTGATCTGTTCAACGGCCTGTTTTTGTTCAGGACACCAATTAAAATTGTTTTTCTTTCAAGTCACTTCATACAGAGCTTTTACAATCTGACTGTAACCAGTAATGTGCATTCTCCAGAAACCCACAGCACCTAAGAAGGCTTGTGTTTCCTTCTTGTTAGTTGGTGGGGACATTGCTGTTATTCTGTTAACCACATCCATCGGGATCTGGCGACACCCATCTTGCCATTTGATTCCCAAAAACTGGATCTCTCGTGCAGGTCCCTTGACCTTGCTTCTTTTTATGGCAAAACCAGCGTCTAAAAGGATTTCAATTATTTTCTTACCTTTCTCAAAAACTTCTTCTGCTGTGTTACCCCACACAATGATGTCATCAATGTATTGCAGGTGTTCTGGAGCTCCACCTTTCTCCAGTGCAGTGTGAATCAGTCCATGGCAAATGGTAGGGCTGTGTTTCCACCCCTGGGGCAGTCGATTCCAGGTGTATTGGACACCTCTCCAGGTGGAAGCAAACTGAGGCCTACACTCTGGTGCTATTGGAATAGAGAAAAATGCATTAGCGATGTCAATGGTAGCATACCACTTAGCGGCCTTGGACTCCAGTTCATACTGGAGTTCCAACATGTCTGGTATGGCAGCACTCATTTCTGGCGTAACCTCGTTCAGGCCACGATAGTCCACTGTTAATCTCCATTCCCCATTAGATATTCGTACCGGCCATATAGGACTGTTAAAGGGTGAGTGAGTTTTGCTAACCACCCCTTGGCTCTCTAGTTGACGGATCAGCTTCTGGATAGCAGCTACAGAGTCTCGGTTGGTGCGATATTGTCGTTGATGCACCATTCCAGTAGCAATTGGCACCTTTTGATCCTCAACTCTCATCTTACCCACAATGGCAGACTCCTCTGAAGGGTTAGGTAGGACAGTCAGATGTTTCTTGTCCTCAGTCTCTACAGCTGCTATACCAAAGACCCATCGATACCCTTTTGGGTCCTTATAATACCCTTTCTTGAGGAAGTCTATGCCAAGGATGCACGGAGCATCTGGACCAGCCACTATAGGGTGCTTTTCCCATTTATTCCCAGTTAGACTCACTTCAGCCTCTACTACAGTCCATTCTTCAGATCCTCCTGTTACTCCGGTAATGATAACAGATTCAGTCCCTTTATGATTCCATGGCAATAGGGTGCACTGTGCACCAGTATCTACTAGGGCTTTATATTTTTGTGGTTCTAATGTGACAGGCCATCGAATCCACACAGTCCAATAAACTCTGTTGTCCCTCTCCTCCACCTGGCTGGAGGCAGGGCCCCTCTAATTCCGAGGGTATTGTCCATAATTAGTAACTGGGTTTGTGAAGTTCACCAGGTTTACATGGTTAATCTGGTTAACAGGGTACATGCAGGTCATAGGAATTACACCGTTGACAGGATTTGCATTATTTACAGGATTTACACTATTTACAGCATTTACACTATTTCAGGATTGGTATTGATTACAGGAGTCACATTTTCATTCCCCCTACTCACGGTTTGACCTGAGGCCCATGTAGTTGGACCAGAGGACTGCTCATAGCAGACTGGAGCAGCCTCCCTTCTGGAAGAATTCTCTCTTCTCTTTGGTTTACCTTGCAAGCAGAGTACTTGTGCCTGTAGAGCAGTGGTAGGTTTTCCATCCCATCTGCTCATTTTCTCTCCAAAGGCACGGAGAAGAGACCACAGGGTATGTCGTGACATGTATTGTTCCTGTTTAGCTGGTCTCGAAGAAGAACACATTCTCCTAGTGGCTTCAACACAGGTACACTGAGGGGATGAATAGGATCTTTTCTCCCTTCTCTCTATTTTTGCAACCAGTTTTTCAACTGATCTCTCCAGGGCTGATACACGGACATGTAGAGGACCAGAGACATTGTCTTCATACTGTCGTGCTCTCTTGGCCACTTCTGTCACAGTCGGTACCTCGTCATCTGTTCCCCAGACCAATGTTGACAATGTGTGGGAATATGCTGATGGGGCACTCCGCACAAACTTCTGCAAGATGGGTTGTTGGTATTGGATTGCATCAGGGTTCACTATTTGCCTATCACCATAAATCACCTGTTGCACAGCTACTTCTCTCAGGTACTTAATACCTTTTACCACGGTGGTCCATTTCCTTGGACGGCAATCGATGTCCTCCTTATAGGGGTACCTGGATTTTACAGCTGACAAGAGTCTTCTCCAGAGATTGATAGTGTTGCTCTTTCTTGCAAGCTCTTGATCACTGCCTCCATCTCTGGCCAGGAATCCCAGCTGCCTGGCTTCTCTGCCATTCAGTTTGATGGTGTGGGCACCAGTATCCCAGCATCTGAGTAGCCAAGTGATCAGTGGCTCACCTTCATGGCGGCTATAGTCCTTTCTCAGATTTCGCAGCTCTTTCACAGGTAAAGATTTGGTGGTGCCCTCTGCATCTGATGACTCCACATTAAATGGGTTTGCTTTAGAAGGACCTGCTCTACTGTCATCTGACCACACTGGGCAATCTGTTTTTGTTAGGTGTTTCTTTCCATTTGCAGTGGCATCAGACTTTGCATCTGGTTCTGACTCATACTCAGATTCAGCTTGAGAAGGACCATCTCCCTGATCTGTTGCTGGACTTGGCTGTTTTGTTTGTTTTCTTTTCTTCACAGGAGCAACTTGTACAGGTACAGTTTGAGTGGGAGTGGCCACAGTAGCTGTGGGTGTAGCTGCCGGCTTTGCTGCTGGAGCTGGAACAGCTCCAGTGCTTGTTGTGGGAGTCGGAGCAGCAGCAGTGCTTGTTTTGAGAACAGGAGGTGCAGCAGCAGCAGCAGGGCTTGTTGGGGGGTCCTGTGGAGACTGAGTAGCTGTGGTGCTTGGGTTTGGTGCTGGCAGAGCAGCAGGGTTCATTGGGGTGGCCTGTGGTGACTGAACAGCCGCGGCATGTTTCCTGCAGGGGGGCCTGCGGAGACTGAGTGGGGCACGATCAGAGGTCTGATAGATTGCCAGAATAGTTCAAATTCCGGTTCTCTCACTAGAGAGTATCACCTTTTTTTCCTGAGTGTCTTTAAGAATTGGAAACGAAAACAGAATGCCTAAAAGATGTCATTTCTGAGAGCAGTGTCCGTTTATCTCTTTTTAGCATTTCTTTCGGAGTTAAATGCTGTACTGTTCCCCTACGTGCCATACGCGTTATGTTACTCTTTGCTTGTTCTCACTGTTTATCTGAAAGCTCTCGGGCCCCACGTTGGGTGCCAATAAATCTGTCACAGTTTAGGGTCAGCGCTGACCCTTAGACCTATAACAGACGCTCTCTGTTAACCCCCCTCCCTCCCCAGAGGGGAAAGAGAAAGGGAATAAGGGAGAGACACTTAGCGATTAGAAAAGAAAACTAGAACAGCTTTAATGAAAATGAAATTAGTAATTATAAAAATGGAATATATACAAATATATACAAAAAGCAGTATCGAACCCAACCCCCTGATGGTAATTACATCACGGTCACCACTGATGCTGTGGAGCAGGCACCGGGGCAGTCCCAGACTGGGCCCCGCAGCAGATGGGAGCTGTGTTCAGGAGCTGGATTCTGGTACCGGGTTCAGGAACATGCAGATCGGATCAAAGGCAGAACGGACAGAGTCCTCCTTGGATATTCCGAGGAAGGAACCAAAATAGGACCCGAGCCAAGCCAAGCAAAAGCTGGCAAAGCAGTCCAGGAGGGTAGAGAAGAGCCCAGAGACCCTTCGGATCCCTCAGCTCTAAACCTCATATGGCGTATATGGGATGGAATACCTCCTTGGTCAGTTTAAAGTCACCCATCCTGTCCGCTCCTCCCTGAAGGTGCAGCCTTTCACTTTCTGCACCCCCCAATGTGGTACACAAGATCCAGCAGTGACTTTGGTCTGCATACCAATCCTTGGTAGTAACTCTAAACATGAGGTGTTATCACTGCTAGAAGCAGACACTGCCTGTGAGAACAGGCTGCTAACTTCAGAAAGTGGAATTAATTAAAAGAACAGAGCTGAAAAGTAAAATTACTGAACAGAATTAGTCCTGTTTTCACTCAAACCAGGACAGTAGGGTGGTTTTTACCTTGTTTAGGGGTCAGTGAACTTGAGAAAGCTATAGTGACTATTTCAGCCACTCTAGGTGATGTATTTAACATCACTATAGATGTCATCTGTGGTCTTCAGACAGAGGTAAATTCATTTTTAAAAGTAGTTTTACAGAATAGAAGGGCACTGGACTTATTAACCCTGAAGGAAGGAGGGGTTTGTACAATTATCAATCAGAGTTGTTGTGTATATGTAAACCAGGAGAGCAGAATCATTTGGGTAAATTCTGGAAGAAAACTCGAGTTTTTCATTAAGTCAGTTGATTAATGCTACCAAGGCTAAAGACTGTTGGATTTGTACTGCCTTACTTAAGGGAGACATGAGTCTTCCTCTACATGGGGTGGCCTCAACTCACTGGAACTGTGATAACTATTCCTGGCCTGAATTTTGGAAAAGGCCGGATGGAGGTTACTGTTCTTATCATAATTCGAACTATAGTTTTGTCCCAAAATTTGTTTCACAAATATTTCACTAGGTTTCTGGAAGAGAATGGTGTTTTCTATCTTTTGCAAAAGAATTTGCAAGGATAAAAGAAAAGGGGGGAATTGAAGGCGGGAGATGGGATGGCTGGTGGAGTTTCACTAATCTTTATACAAGCAAAAACAGTAAATGTGTAGTCGTATAGTATGGGCATAATGTGAAATTTATAGCCTTGTATATCTCTGGGAACAGGAAAACAGGACGTCTTGAGACACCTGAGCATGCTGAACAGACAAGAACCAGTTTTGCAGCATGAATAAGAATTTTAGGCTTTAGGTCACCAAAAGAACACAGTGATGAAGAAGAGAAGATGAAGTAAATGACCACCAGAGGTCATGGAAGAACACCAAGGGGAGAAAATTCCCTAACCCTAATTTTATTACACATGCTTGTGCTATGTAAATGAGTTCCAGGAACCCACTAGCATAAGACTGCCCTTTCTAGGAATTATAATGAATATGTATGTTTGTATGTAAGCCATAATATGTATGTATGTATGTTTAGCCTGCATATAAGCTATGTACCCAGCTTGCATCGGTATGCACATTTGGAGGAGTGATCCCCTGTGAGTCCAGCACTGCAATAAAGAATGCCTGCTTAATAACTGCGGTTATTGAATTTTTCACTGCATCAATCTACTAGTTTTTCCAATTTCCCCCATGTCGTCTCCTCAGAAGCCAAAGATGCTTTAAGTACCTCTTTCTCTGTCTTCAGAGCTGTACATTCTACATTTGCAATCTTTGCAGGGGGTGGGGATCTTTTGATTTCTTTGTGCACACAAGATAAGCACACAAAACTGCATAAATAAGTCCTTTACCTTTCCCTTTTTTCATTGTCTTTTGCCAAAATTTCTGGGCCCATTCTATCCCTGCCTGGGATGGTGCGCACTTGTATTTCTACAGTAGCTTATCCATGGCAATCCTGCTCATTACGCCAATTTAATATTGCATGTAGTGATAGATAAATTTGGTAAGAGATTAATACCCTTGTGTCTTAGCTGGTTAACAGAGATTAGAGGGGATAGGGGCATATGGACTTATGTCTTAATAGGTATGCCAATTATTGCTGTGACTATAGGTCCAACACCAAATGCTCAAACAGCCTGTCTGCTGAAGGTGTGGTTACATTCAAAAGAAGCAGTCTGATGCACAAATAGCATGGTTTATTTCATATGCAACATATACAGATTCTTTAAGATTTCTGGTGATAAATGCACTAAGCTGCAGACTAGCTATATAGCTCTAAAATATTATTACAATCACAAGCTTAATCTCCTTGGGAAGCACTCGTTGTAGATAAGGCCACAAATATTTCCAAAAGACATCTCTTCTGGGAGGACAAGAAGAACAAACCCATCAATCTGTCCATACTATTTGGTTTTGAATTCTCGTCCCACAAATTTGATCCAAAATAGGGATAGTATTTATACCTTGTTCACAACTATAGTGCAAAGTGCAGGAGCGTTAGACTGCGGTCAAGCCATTGTTCCTGGTGTTCAGCCTTTAGCAGTGGCAAAAAACATTTATGATTCCTTGGTACCTTCTGCAAGAAGCAGATAAATGCTGTGATGAGACTTGTATAAGCAGAAGACGACCACGTAACCTTCCCTGCATTCCATATTTCTCGGTGCCATGAGAACACAGACCACTAGATCTTCACCCAGCCTTCGTGTCTGTCCTAGTCATCAGGTATTTATCACTGGTGTTAAGCTTTGCAATTTTAAATTGTTCTGTGCTTCCAAAAAGGACACATCCACCTGATCTGGTGTGGGGTCCTGTGGAACATTCTGACAAGGCCAGGCTGGTGGGAATATGAGGAGTGTTGAGATGGGAGTTGTGGTGGGTTGACCCTGGCATGGCACCAGGTGCCCACCAAGCCCTTCTATCACTCCCCCCGACCCCCTTCATCACGGCACGCAGGGAGAGAATAAGACGCAAAGCAAAGGGGCATGGGTTATGATAGATATGATGTTATTCTCTACTTTCCATCCGCAGGCGAAAAAAAAAAAAAAGCCTTGCTGAAGTCAAGGTAGACAACATCCACTGCTCTCCCTGCATCCAGTCACACCATTATAGAAGGCTATCAAATTAGTCAGACATGACTTCCCTTTAGTAAATTCATTCTGGCTACTCTTGATAACCTTCTTTTCTTCCATGTGCTGATATATGATCTCTAGAATGAGATGCTCCATTACCTTTCCAGGGATGGAGATGAGTCTGACTGGTCTGTAATTACCAGGGTCTTCCTTCTTGCCTTTTTGAAGACTGGAGTGACATTGGCTTTCCTCCAATCCTCAGGCACCTCACCTGTTTGCCATGATTTTTCAAAAATGATGGAGAGCGGTAGAGCAACAACATCAGCCAGCTCCCTCAGTACTCGTGGGTGCAGCCCATCAAGGCTCATGGATTTGCGTGTTTCTTTCACATATTCTCACTTCTCTCTCCTAGGTGCTGTTGTTCAGAAGTTTTTACCCTTTCTTAAATATGTTATCACATAGGCATTACCAACGTTGCTGATTGGCTCAGCTTTGGCCAGCAGCAGGTCCATTTTGGACCTGTCTGGAACTGGCTCTGTCTGACATGGGGGCAGCTTCTGGCATCTTCTCACAAAAGCCACTCCTACAGCCCCCCTGCTACCAAAACCTTGCCATGTAAACCAAATACAGTCTGTTAACTAGAGAATCAAAGGATAACTGCTTTTCCAATTAGTTTTGAGAGCCTGAAATACCAGGATTTGCCTCACTTCCCTTTTCTACACTTAAAAAGATACTACCAGCCAAACTTGCTTTGCTTTTGTACTGATCTGGCTGGGATGGAGTTAACTTCCTTCATAGCAGCCCCTATGGTGTTGTGTTTTAGAGCTGTGACTAAAACACTGGTGATAACACACCAATGTTTTGGCTAATGCTGATCAGTGCTTGCACAGCATCGAGGTTTTCTCTGTTTCTCAATCTGTTCCCCTAGTTAGTAGGGGTGGAAAATGGCTGAGGTGGACATAAACAGGATAGCTTACCCAAACTGAGTAAAGGGATAATCCATATGTCATGCTCAGCAATAAAACTCAGAGGTACTCTTTCCAAAGTAGCTGTTACTCAGAAATTGACTGGACATCGGTCTGCTGGTGGGTGATGGTAAGTGATTGCCTTTGCATCACTTGTTTTGGGGTTTTTTTCACTTATTAAACTGTCTTTATCTTGACCAATGAGGTTTTTCTCACTTTTCCAATTTTCTCCCCCATTCCACTAGGGGTGGGGGAAATAGTGAGAAAGTGCTTGGGTGGGTGCTTAATAGCTTACCAAGATTCACAGAATCACAGAATCATTTAGCTTGGAAAAGACCCTTGGGATCATCGTATCCAACCATTAGCCCTACTCTACAAGTTCACCCCTAGACCATATCCCCCAACACCACATCTAAGCTATGCTTAAACACATCCAGGGATGGTGACTCAACCACCTCCCTGGGCAGCCTATTCCAATATCTCACCACTCTTTCTGTGAAGAATTTTTTCCTAGTGTCTAGTCTAAACCTACCTTGTTTCAGCTTGAGGCCATTCCCTCTGGTTCTGTCACTAATTACCTGAGAGAAGAGACCAGCACCAACCTCTCTACAATGTCCTTTCAGGTAGTTGTAGAGAGTGATGAGGTCTCCCCTCAGCCTCCTCTTCCTCAAAATAAACAGACCCAGCTCCTTCAAATGGTCCTCATATGATCTATTCTCCAGTCCCTTGACCAGCTTCGTTGCCCTCCTCTGCACCCGCTCCAGCATCTCGATATCTCTCTTGTACTGAGGTGCCCAAAACTGGACACAGTACTCAAGGTGAGGCCTCACCAGTGCTGAGTACAGGGGGACAATCACTGCCCTACTTCTGCTGGTCACACTATTTCTAATACAGGCCAGGATGCTGTTGGCCTTCTTTGCCACTTGGGCACACTGCTGGCTCATATTCATTCGCTTGTCAATTAGAACCCCCAGATCCCTCTCCGCCAGACAGCTCTCCAACCACACTTCCCCAAGCCTGTAGCTTTGCATGGGGTTGCTGCGGCCCAAGTGCAGGACCTGGCACTTGGCCTTGTTGAAACTCATACCATTAACAGTGGCCCAGCGATCCAGTCTAAATCTCTCTGGAGAGCCTCCCTATCCTCACGCAGATCAACACACCTGCCTAACTTGGTGTCATCTGCAAATTTACTGGTGGTAGACTCTATGTCCTCATCAAGATCATCAATAAGGATGTTAAACAGTCCCAGCACTGAGACCTGATGAATGACACTTGTGACCTGCCGCCAGCTGGATTTAGTACCATTGTCCACTACTCTCTGGGCCCACCCGTCTAGCCAGTGCTTGATCCAGCAGATCGCATTCTCATTCAGGTCATGAGCAGCCAATTTTTCCATTAGAAATCTATGGGGAACAGTCTGAAATGCCTTACAGAAGTCTAGGTAGACCACATCCACAGCCTTTCCCTCATCCAGTAGTCGGGTCATCTTGTCATAGAAGGAGATCAGGTTCGTCACGCAAGATCTACCTTTCCTAAACCCATGCTGACTTGCCCTGATCAGCTGGTTGCCCTCTATATGGCTTGTAAGAGCACTCAAGATGATCTGTTCCATGACCTTCCCTGGTACCAAGGTCAGACTGACAGGTCTATAGTTACTTGGATCCTCCTTTCTCCCTTTCTTGTAGATGGGCGTCACATTTGCTATCCTCCAGTCCATTGGGACCTCCCCAGTTAGCCAGGACTTTGGATAAATAATGGAAAGTGGCTTGGTGAGCACATCCGACAGCTCTTTCAGCACCCTTGGGTGTAACCTGTCCGGTCCCATAGATTTTTGTGCATCCAAGTGGCGTAGAAGGTCACTGACCACCTCCTCTTTAGTCATGATAACCTCATTCTGCTTTCCCTCCCTGTCTCCCAGCTTATGAGGCTGGATGTCCACGGGATAGCTTGTTCCACTACTAAAGACTAAGGTAAAGTAGGCATTAAGCACCTCAACCTTCTCCTCATCCTTTGTTACTAAGTTTCCCTCTGCATCCAATAAATGATGGAGATTTTCCCTAATTCTCCTTTTGCTGTTAATGAATTTATAGAAACATTTTTTATTATCCTTAACAGCCATAGGTAGGTTGAGCTCTAGCTGCACTTTGTCCCTCCTAATCTTCTCCCTGCATTGCTTCACTACATTTTTGTAGTCTACGTGAGAGACCTGTCCTCTCTTCCAAAGGTCATAGACTCTCCTTTTATTCTTGAGGTCCAGCCAAAGGTCCCTATTTAGCCAGGCCGGTCTCTTTCCCCACCTGCTTGTTTTTCGGCAGGTAGGGACAGCCTGCTCCTGCACCTTTAAGACCTCCCTCTTGAAGTATGTCCAGCCTTGCTAGACTCCTATATCCTTCAGTACAGCCTCCCAAGGGATTTTGTCAATCAGTCTCCTGAACAAGTCAAAGTTTGCCCTCCGGAAGTCCAAGGTGGTAGTTTTACTAACCCCTCTCCTTGTTTCCCTAAGGATTGAAAAATCAATCAACTCATGATCACTATGCCCTAGACAGCCTCCAACCTTTACTTCCCCCACAAGTTATTCCCTTTTCATAAGGAGCAGGTCCAGAAGTGCACCTTTCCTAGTTGTCTCATTTACCAGTTGTGTGAAAAAGTTGTCCTCCACACATTCCAGGAACCTCTTGGATTGTTCCCTCTCTGCTGTGTTGTATTCTCAGCAGATATCTGGGAGGTTAAAGTCCCCCACAAGCACAAGAGCAAGTGACTGTGAGATTTCTCTCAGCTGCTTATAGAAAGCTTCATCCATCTCACTGCTTTGATTGGGGGTGCATAGCAGACTCTTACAACTATATCAGCTTTATTAGCCCTTAACCTAATCCAAACAGACTCGGCCCCATCATCACTATACTTGATTTCTGAGGTCTCATGACATTCTCTAACATATAGGGCCACTCCACCACCCCTCCTTCCCTGTCTGTCCCTCCTGAAGAGCTTGTAGCCTTCGATTGTGGCACTCCAGTTATGTGTGGCATCCCACCATGTTTCTGTGATAGCCACTATGTCATAGTTTTCTTGGTGCATCATGGCTTCAAGCTCCCCCTGTTTGTTGCTCATACTGCGTGCATTGGTATAAATGCACTTCGGATGAGTTAATGATACCAATATCTTTTTCTGAGTGTGGTCCCCATTTCCTTCCAAACCCCTTTCAGGTGCTTCCATGATTTCTAAATTTCTAGCCTTTGTCTCAAATAAAGTGACAGGGCAAGAGTCTTCACTAGTCAACCAGGCTTTTTCATCCCACCAAGTTTCAATAATAGCCACTATGTCATGGCTTTCTAACAGCACAGTGGCCCTTAATTCATCCTGTTTATTGCCCAAGCTGCATGCATTTGCATAAAGGCACTTCAGCTGGGCTGGCTGGATCACCCTCTTGTGTGAATCGCCTTTGACTCCTATGGGGTGTCCCAGTGCATCGTCACTGGCTTTCCTCAGGGTAACAAGTTGAGAGCCCTTACTAGGATTCCATTCCTCAGCCCCTGATGTTCTGCCCCACTATTTGTCACAAGCAATTGAAAATGTAAGATTACTGACCCCCTCCCCCTTCAAATCTAGTTTAAAGCCCTTTCAATGAGCCCTGCCAACTCCTGCCCCAGAATCCTTTTCCCCTCCTGGGACAAGTGCATCCCTGTCACGGTTTAGGGTCAGCGCAGACCCTTAGACCTATAACAGACGCTCTCTGTTAACCCCCCTCCCTCCCCAGAGGGGAAAGAGAAAGGGAATAAGGGAGAGAGACCTAGCAATTAGAAAAGGAAACTAGAACAGCTTTAATGAAAATTAAATTAATAATTATAAAAATGGAATATATACAAATATATACAAAACCAGTATCAAACCCAACCCCCCTGATGGTAATTACATCACCGTCACCACTGATGCTGTGGAGCAGGCACCGGGACAGTCCCAGACTGGGCCCTGCAGCAGACGGGAGCTGTGTTCAGGAGCTGGATTCTAGTACCAGGTTCAGGAACACGAAGACTGGATCAAAGGCAGAATGGACAGAGTCCTCCAAGGAAGAAACCGAAAGAGGACCCGAGCCAAGCCAAGCAAAAGCTGGCAAAGCAGACCAAGAGAGGAGAGAAGGTCCCAGAGACCCTTCGGATCCCTCAGCTCTAGACCAAATATGGTGCATATGGGATGGAATACCTCGTTGGTCAGTTTAGAGTCACCCGTCCTGTCCGCTTCTCCCTGAAGGTGCAGCCTTTCACTTTCTGCAACCCCCAGTGTGGTAAACAAGATCCAGCAGTGGCCTTGGTCTGCATACCAATCCTTGGTAGTAACTCTAAACATGAGGTGTTATCACTTCTAGAAGCAGACACTGTCTGTGAAAACAGGCTGCTAACTTCAGAAAGTGCAATTAATTAGAAGAACTGAGCTGAAAAGTAAAATTACTGAACAGAATTAGTTCTGTTTTCACTCAAACTAGGAGAATCATCTTTAGGTGCTCGCAGCTCCACTGCTTTGTATACTGAGCCATGATCATAAAAATCAAAGTCCTGTCAATGTCATCAGTCCTGGAGCCATGAATTGACCTGTTGTCTCTTCCTATATATTCCGTCTTCCATAGCTGATGTCAGAGGGATGGAGGAGAACACAACTTGAGCTCCTCATCCCTTTACCAGCTGTCGCAAGGCCCTGAAATCTCTTTTAATTGATTGTGAGCCTCTTATTGCTACATCATCACTTCCCACCTGAAAGACCAGAAGTAGATAATAGTCTGAATGATTCACAAGGGAGGGAAGTTTACCTACAACGTCCTTTACGTGGGCACCAGGGAGACAGCAGACCTCTCTGTGAAGCGGGTCTGGCCTGCATATTGAGCCCTCTACTCCCCTCAGTAGGGAGTCACCTACAAAAATGACCCTTCAACTTTTCTTAACTCACAACACCTTTCTAAATCTCATCCATTAACCTGTGCAAAAGACTAAATCCTTAATTTCAACCCATTCCATCTAAGATGTATCTAAGTTTCATATATTTGATAACTACCATTATATTTCTCAGGATTTTTCCAACTTATCTAGCTTAACTCTCTTTCCTCAGAAATGTCTTTATAATGTACTGATCAGTTTGTCTGTTTTTCTCTAAGTCATTCATGTCTTTTTGTTTATTTCTAATAATGTAGTAATTAGCATTGAGCAGAAGGTTCCAAACAGGATTAAAAAAAAAAGGGGGGTAATTTTTTTTTTTTCTTTCAAAAAAAATATCTTTTAACTGTAGACCTTATTGTCACTAGATGTTTTGGATGTCAGCAGTATAAAATGGTTCAAACAGCAATTAGACAAATTAATGGAAGAAAGGTTCAGGAAAACTATCAGATATAGGTTAGGTTATGTGATGAAAGTTCATCTTCACACCCACAAAGAGGCACAGAGAGACAGTGGTAGAGGTAATCCCAAATAATACTGTGCCCAGATACTAACAGGCCCATCACGGGAGACATCACCCTATCAAAGATCCTTCTCCACAAGCCTAGAGGAGCACAAAGGGACAATGGCAGACAAGAACCCAAATTAAGGACTTGGAGAAAGAGGCACCCTGTCTGGGCCCCTCCCAGGGCTGTCCCAGGTGACCCTCAGCTCCAGTGTCCAGATATGAAACCCATCAAGATGAGTCAATGACAAATCATCTTTTGGCTTTAAGGCAGTTGCTGCCTAAGGGTGTGGGACACATTATGGGATGCAAGGGAGGACCATTTTAGGATTGCACAGGAATTATGGGATGCTATGGGGAGGAACCAAAGGTGGGGAAAGGGAGGGATCTAGGTGATTTGGAAAGGAACAAATGTGGGAAAATAGAGGGATAGGGGAATAAAAGGGGTCTGTCACATGTAAATAATTTTCTGGTCAGTATGTTTGTCTGGCCATGCCCAGATAGCCTGTCCTATCTTCTCATTAAATTACTTTTTAAATTTTTTCCTGGGTGAGGGACTCTCTATTATGTGTGCATGTATGTAGCGTGCAGGGACAGACTCTGACAGCACAGCCAATATGGTTGTAATCAGAAATCACTTTATTAAGTACAACATGCTATATTTATACACAAGACAATACTGCTCACGCACCCAGGTCACTTCTAATTGGCCCCACACTCAAACCCAGAGTCTGTCCACGCACACTTCAAACACTTTTAATTGGCTGGCAATTCTCCTGGGTTTCTTCCTTCAGCACCCTGTTTTTCTCCTCTTATCCTCCTGTTTTGCCAGGTGCTTCTGCTTTTCTCATCCTTGGTCTTATCTCCTCAAGGTTGGGGCAGTGTTGGCTGTTTAATGGCCTTGCAGGCCTTAGCATAACTACTTCTAGCTAACAACTATTTCTGTCCTACTCTTATCAATCCCTACAATTCCCCCTTTTTATTTTATATGACGTGCCCTTGTTCTCATGGGTACAGTTGCTATATAATATGGTTCTATTCCTAAACCTATAACAACCTTAACTATTATAGCTACAACAATTATCCCCAATGCACTTTTTTTCCCCATACTCACTATCCCTATTCTAAATCACTTATGACTATACTATTCTTACTATATATTCTTCTTACTTATTATTACTTATTCTATTCTTACTTATTCTTATATATATTCTTACTATATATTCTTACTTATTATTACTTATTTTATTCTTACTTATTCTTATACTTATTCTTATTCTTCTATATATTATCCTTACTATATATTCTTAGTTATTTTATACTATTCTTACCTATAATTATACTATTTCTGAATACTATTCTATTACACTTATTCAAGACTATTTTTACTGTTATTCTATTATGTTGCACTATTCGTTACCTCTTTCTTACTATACTACTTAGACTTTTCACCATCCTCGTTTAGGTTCTGATCTTCCTCATTGCTGACGACATCGACGGCATCGCTGTTGTGCTTTTCTTGCGTCTTATTTATTGCTCGTCGGACCCATTTTGCTGGTATCCATCGTGGTCCTGTATCTGTGGAAACACAAGCATACCCTCGACCCCACGTTATTAACTCCACTGGTCCTTTCCAACAGTTTTCCGTTACATCTTTCCATAACACTTTTGGTTTTATTCCCCAATCTTGCTCTCCAGCCAAACCTCGGATATGCTTCATGATTGGTGGGTATTCCTCTTTTTCTGCTAAAGACAGATAATTTAGTACATAAACAGCTTTCTCCACCCTTGCTCCTGGTGCTAATCCTACTTCACCCATTTTTTGTTTATTCATCATGGTCTTTAAGGTTTTATATGTACGTTCAATGATTGCTTGTCCGGTAGAATTCCCTGGCACACCAGTGACGTGCCTAACTCCCCACATTTGCAGAAATGATTGAGTCTTGCTAGCTATATATCCAGACCCATTGTCCGTTTTGATTGACTGAGGAACACCCAAGAACGCAAAGCATGACCGCCAATGACGTATGACTGAGGCAGCATTTGTCTATGTCATAGCTGTGGCCCACACTGCTTGTGAATAAGTATCTATTGTAACATGGACATACTTTAGATGGACAAATTCTCCATATTCTGTAATATCAGACTGCCATAATTGCAGCGGTCCTAGTCCTCTGGGATTTACCCCTTTGTCCATAACCGACACTTGTTGTTGACAATGAGCACAAGTGTCTACAATTCCACGTGCATCTCCTATTTTTAGACAAAATTGCTTTGCTAACACTCGCGCAGACTGGTGGAAAAATTCATGGGATCAGATCTCCTGTTGTAATGTATCTGGAGTAGGAGATGTGGTGGCCCAAGCTGGTGCTACTAGGCGATCTACTCTCTCATTTCCCTCTGCTAAACCTTCTACAATACTCTGATGACTTCGTATATGCATAACATAGAAAGGCTGTTCTCTGTATGTTACTAGTTCCCATAGGTTTCTTAGCACTTCCCATAAGTTTTCATTTTCCACATATCTCAAATAAGCTCCAGATAACCATGCTAAAATTCCCGCAGCATAAGCAGAGTCTAAAATAATGTTTATAGATTCTTTGGGCCATTCTGAAATACCCTCAGTACTGCTCATAACTCCAGTACCTGCAATGAACCTTCTCCCATCACTAATTCTTGCTTCCATTGGCCAGATTCATACCACAGTATTCCTGCTCTTCTCTGCTTTTTGCTTCCATCTGTAAACACTGTACGTCCTGCAACCAGCGATTCCGAATAACATGATTTTTCCACCAGGGGTAAAGCTGCTGCAAATATTCTGTGTTTAGGATAATGACAATCAATTTTTCCCTCGAACCCTGATAAAGATATTTGTATTTGATCATCCCATTGCAACAAATGTGAAACCTGTTCTGTGTCGAATGACCAGATAATTTGATCAGGGTCCCTTCCTGCTATGTCAATAATTCTTTTTCTTGCTTTCATTATGCATCTTGCTACTGCTACATGCTTTGGTGTGACTGTTCGAGTCCATGTTACTGGCATAAACACCCATTCCAACACTACTAGTTGATCCCTCAGTTCCTCATTCCACTGGAAAATAAGACCAGCAACACTGGCTCTAGTGGTCAAGATTGCTAGATTTATAGAGAGATGAGGATAATACCTTCCCAAATATGTCTGAGCTATTTTCTCCCCTATTTTCTCTAGTGCTTGCCTTTGTTCATCTGTCAACTGCCGAGAATCATCCGCCTTATTCCCACCTTTCAATAATTGTACCAACGGTGATAGATCTTCATTTGTTATACCACACAGAGATCTGACCCATTGTATGTCTCCAAATAAGTTTTGAATGTCTGTTAGGGTCTTGACCTCTGTTTTTAGTGTCATTGTTTGTGGCCTTACTTTTGCATCAGTAATAATCATGCCTAAGTACCTATATGAACTATGTTTCTGTACTTTCTCTGGAGCAATGATTAAGCCTGCTTGTCCTAAATCCTGTTGCAATACTGGTAAAATCTTTTCCACATTGAGATCACGCCCTGCAATTAAGATGTCATCCATATAATGATAAATTATTAACCCATGATATTTCTGTCTCACAGGCTTCAATGCCCAGGCCACATAGTTCTGACATATAGTCAGTGAATTTTTCATTCCTTGGGGTAGTACTCGCCATTGATACAGCTCGGCTGGTTCAGCTTTGTTAATAGATGGCATGGTAAAAGCGAACTTTTCCCTATCCTCATCATGTAGTGGGATGGTGAAAAAGCAATCCTTAAGATCTATTATTAATAGTTTCCAGTCAGCTGGGATCATAGTTGGAACTGGAAGGCCTGGTTGTAATGCACCCATGTCCTGCATTGCTGCATTGACTGCCCTCAAGTCATGTAACAAACACCATTTCCCTGATTTTTTTGGTATTGCAAAGATGGGGGTATTCTACGGGCTAATAGATGGTTCAATATGCCCTGCCTGGAGCTGTTCTTGCACTAATTCTCTTATGTGGGCAAGCTTTTCTTGGGGTAGCGGCCATTGATCAACCCACACTGGTTTAGTAGTCAACCATTTCAACTTAAGGATTGGCTGCCCTGCAATGGCCGCCCCACAAAACCCTCATTTGTAAGCTGGTATCCCCATTGGGACAGCACGTCACGCCTGATTAGGCATACTGTGGTGTTCATTATGTATGGTCTTGTATGAGCTCTATTCTTGGGTTCTGCAGTCAGCCATACTGTTATTAGCTCTTGGCTCACTCAAGTCAGTTGTGTGCCTCCCACACCCATTACTGGGGTCCTGAGCTTTGCTTTTGGGCCATCCAAATGCTGTAATTATAGTAATATCTGCACCTGAATCTAGCATAGCCATATGTGTCAATTGTTTCCCCTTTCCATCCTGAAACACTACCTCTACTGTTGGCTTGCTCGATGTTATCGGGATCGTCATCATCACCTGGGGCATGTTCATGGATCCAAAAGCACCATCACCCCTTTCTACTCCTGCTGCTTTAGGAATGCAGGCCTTAAATGGTACTAATTGGTCTATCTTTGTCCCTTCAGGAATGTGTATGGGTGGTTGTAATGCCTTTACCATAATGCCTATATTGCCCGTATTATCAGCGTCAATTACCCCCAGCAATACAAAAGTTCCCTGCCGTGATGATGACGATCTTCCCACTTAACCCGCCCCCTAATGGTCCATTTAGCTGCGGTGGTATAACCTGAACCTTTTCATCCTCTATTGAGTAGCCGATGTCAGTTGCCATGTCCACTCCTGCGCTGCTTCCTCGGGTTGCTGCTCTGAGACTGCCCAGGAAGCCTCTCTGTGAGGAGCCACTTGTGTCGGTACGCTGCTCCTCCTGGCGCTCTGCCTCCCGTTTCCCTGATTTAACCAAGTCCAGTCTATCTTAAACCGTGATCTACACTCACTTGCCCTGTGACCACACTTGTTTAGTGGCTGTTGCCAAGGGGTTATCTGCTGGTAAATCTAAATTTTGCATCATAGCCACCTCTATACGTCCTTCCCAATCTGACATCCACAATAACTTTTGTGTTGGTGTTAATAACATGTCCGCGAGCTTACGGGTATCAAAAGGTGTTAAATCATAAGATGTAAACACAGTGTCTAAGATGTTTTGTACATAAGGATTAGTCATTCCCCATTGCTCAATTGCTTTTTGTGCTTCTCGCACTAATTTCTAGGCCTGTGGACTCCAGCTCCTTGCTTGTGGATCGTTAGGGTCCACTATCACTGGATAACCTCCCTCAGCTACCATTGCCTGCGGCAGAAACTCCCCTTCCACGACAGCATTTTTAATAAAATCTTTCCATCTTTGCACCGGGTTATAGCCTCCCCCGATCCCATCCACCTGTTCCTTTAATTCTTCCCGCTTTTGTTCCTCCCCCACCCCCACCTATGGCGGATCAGTCAATCATCTCATGCCCCGATATCTGTCCGAGACCAAGATCTTATCCAACATTTGCAATATATCTTTTAGCTGCGCTCCTTGCCGCGTGAGCTCCTGGTGAAGATTTTTCCCTTGGAGTTCCTGTTCAGGTGGCGGCAGAGGCAGTGGGCTTGCTGGAAGGGGGGGGGGGGGGGGAAGGGGGCCGGCGGGGGGGGGGGGGGGGGTGGGGGGGGGGGGGGGGGGGGGGGGGGGGGGGGGGGGGTAGGGGCCCTGGGGGGGGATTGAGACGCGGAAGGTAAGGGGGGGTTTGCAGGAGAGTCCCTTGCAGGGCGGGAATTAACCTTGCCTGATGGTATAGGCTGTGGCGGGTCGATTTCCATTTCAGTGGGGGCTGAGAGGATCACAGGGTAGGGCGGGACTGATGAAAATTTAGCGAACTCGAGCTCATTATCACCCCCAAAGAACCTCAGTGCGTCTGCGGGGCATGCTAATGGAGTTGGTTCATAAGCAGCTTCAGTGGCAGCTGCGATCTTACGCTCTGCCTTTAAGTCTTCTAAAGTATCGACTGTCCGCTTCCAGGGGCGGCTCATGTCCACCGCATTCCGAGACCTATTAGCCACTGAGTCCCATAAGTCTTTTCCTATTTTTTCCCATATATCCACATCAAAAACCACACTAGCCTCTTTAAAATGTCCTCTTTTTTGTCCCCAGGTCAATATGTCCTCTAATGCCCATTTTTCCACTTTTATCCCTTTCATAGAAAGGATATGCTTCACAATGTCTCTTGCCTTTTCTTCTTCTTTAGTACTATTGGCTCCCAGTCTGACCCTCGCTGTCGCTTACTTTTTCTTCCAGCACGCTGATTTGTCTGTTACCACGTCTCTCTCGAACGCCCAGTTACGGTCCAGTCGGCTCCTGACCGTGTCTCTCTCGGACGCTCAGTTATGGTCCTGCCGTCTCCTGACCGCGGCGAGTCCCCTGCTTTTTTTTTCCCTCCAACTCTGATCCCGTAGAATTGTATCACCGCGGGGTCACTAAATGCAGCGTGCAGGGACGGACTCTGACAGCACAGCCAATATGGTTGTAATCAGATGTCGCTTTATTAATTACAACTGAATCAGGGGGGGAGACAGAGACTAAATGATTTACTGCGAAGATATGTTCCAAGGGCAATGTACACAGCTAGCTCAACATCTGTTATGTCTACCAAAGCAGGATGAGAGACTAAGGAGTTACTGATAACAGAGAGAGCCACGAACCGGGTCCTTGTTCTCGAACCTGAAAACAACATAAACCAGCCTCAACCAGCCTTGAGGTTTGAACTCGGGCCAGGGACATAAAGAGCATGTGCAGAAAAGTGAGGCGAAAAGTCTACAATGAGGAAGACTCTTACTTCATCCCAGGGACCCCTACCCATGACCACCAGACGACACTGGGCAAGCACAATGCAGATGCAAATGACTATATATAATTTTTAATATATATTTATTATTCTATGTTATATATATTTATTATTATATTTATTATAATATATATAATTATAATATAAAGCGAGGCTGTGCGGGGCTAGGTAATGAATATGTATAGGTCTATTGTGAAACTTTATGAATATGGAACATGTAACCCAATATATACCGAGCTGAAAGCAGCTGGGGGCACGTATGACTTTGGAGGAATTATCCCCCATGCGTCCCAGCACTGGAATAAACATACATACTTTACTACTTATTCAGTAGTGGAGTTTTTCCGTGTATCATTTTGGCGAGCCAGGCAGGAGGAACTCTATCCGGCTGCAGGTTCGCCTGAGGAGAGGACATCCTATGCACGCCCCGGGGCTTTCCCGGAGGACCTCCTCTCTTCTCGCTCACTGCGGGGACAGAAAGAAACCTGCTGGGACTACGGATAAATGGTATGTTTTGGATCTAGGGTGACAAATTGTTATAAGTTAGTCTTTGCCCTCCCGGGTATTTCTGATGCCCATACTCCTGGAAATACTTGGTCTTTTATTTCCTCAGGTACCCCAGCTTTGATGGGGGTGCTAATGAGAGCCAAGCTTAGGATTTCAATTAATTGTTCGTTCCCTATTTTAAATTCTAGTTTTCCTTTTTCAAATTTTATTTCTGCTCCCAAGTGGTCCAGTAAATCTCGCCCTACTAATGGCTTGGGTGAGTTTGGCATATACAAAAATTTATGTATCCCGAACTGCTTGCCTAATTTGAATTTGAGGGGCTTTAAGAAATACGCTTTTTCACTTTGGCCAGTGGCTCCCTTTACCGTTACAAAGTCATCATCTATTGGTGTCAAGGCTTGACTTAAAACTGAATATGTTGCTCCTGTGTCAATTAAAAATTCCATGTCTCATTGTTGTTCCCCTAGCCTTATTTTAACCAGTGGATCCGCTAGGATATATTCCCCAGGTCCCTGTCAATCTTCTTCAAAATGAGCCTGCATCACTCACTCCTTTACCTCTCCCCCTGCTTCTCTCGGGACATTCATTTCTCCAATGCCCTTTTCTTCAATGCACATTGATCCCTCTGTAATCTGAGGAAAAAAATTTCTTCCTTTACCCCTTTCTTTACCTCCACCGTCCATTCCATTCCTTCCCTGCCCTGCCTGCGTTTGTAATGCTGCTACTGTTGCCATTGCAATAGCTCTTCCCAGACTCCTCCTGTTATTGGAGTCTCGATTTTGAAACACCCTCCATGCTTCATCTAAGAGTTTTTCTAAATGCCTTGCCTTGGGCCCTTTAACTGTTGGAACTGTTGGGTTTTGGGGTTTTTTTGTTTTTTTTTTTTTTTTTTTCCTAATGTCTTCCCTTGACTGGCCAATAAATAAAAGACCAGCTGCTGTGTCCCCTCCGCAGAAGCCGGATCAAGGGGCGTGTGTTTTCTCATGGCTAACCCTAATTCTCCAGAAATTGATTAGGGGTTTCATGAGGCCCCTTTTGACCAATTTAGTGGTTTGGGTATCATAGTCTCCAATCCGAATTTAATCTAATTCTGATATCTTTGTAGTCTTTCATACTCAGCAGAAGTATTTGGGTCCCAATTAGGATCGGCCAGGGGTCTGTGCTGATCCACTATTCCTTGCAAAGTTCCTGAGGCAATTTGTCCCTGCACATGGGTCTGAGCAGTTCTAATTATTAACTGTTTTTCGGTGTCTGTTATTTCTCCCCATAAAGCATCTATAATCCTCCTGTCCAGTTGAATCTGGCTCCACTCTTTGCTCCGCTCTCTGGTCGATCGGGGGTGCATAGTCTTCCATTCTTTCCTCCTACTTTCCCCTTCCCTTCAAACATTTCAACACTTTCCTATCCTTATTATGATCTTTTTCCAAAGCCAAAACTAAAGGGGTCTTATCAAGACACATTTAATCCACATTTCCTCTGCCACACGGGATGATTTCTAACTCAGAAAAACATATCTGAATATATTACTTCATCTCATTTCTCATTTTCCTCCAAAATCACCATCAGCTCCACCAAGGCATCACATTCCAAGGCATCACATTCCAAGGCACCTCCTGACAACCACCCCAGCTGCCTCCAGTGTATGAAAATGCACCCCAAGGGGTTATACGATCAATCACCTGACTGTCTCCCAACCATTGCAGTATTTACGAAATCCCACACCTCTTACAATAACAATAGGTAACAGACACAACCCAATTATCCCAATCACCACATACAACAACAAAAGGTCCTTATACCAAATCATCTGAAACTAGCCCTGAATTTGCATCTGTGCAGTTCCAGGGCCAGTCTTAAAAGTTCTCAGTTCTGTGCTAATTCAGAACTTCGTCAAAAATACCACAAACAAAACACACTGAAAACAATAATACACAAAACAATAACCAGACACTAAATTAATTCAACGGAGTCTTGTATCCCTATTTTGCTTTTCTTCTATCCAATTTATAACCCCGAATTTAGCAGAAATCAAACCCCTTGCGTTCCAGCTGATCCTCAGATAGCAGAGGGGCTGGGGGCGGCTGGGCTTGATTCCTGATACAGAGCAAATAACAAGACACAATTCACTCAACCGGTTAGCATTGTTTGTTTTGTTGTTTTTCTTCCCGGGAATCACTAACAGCTTACAGTCACTTCATTCGTCTCTGGCCACAGCCCTCGCGGGACAGCGGAACCGCGGATCAGAACTCACGCACTCGCTGCACAGCTGCACTGCGTCTCACACACAGACCACTTCCTTCAGAGCTACCTCAACACACTCATACCGTTTATAACTGAGAATAGGTGTCAATATCTCTAATTTACCTTATTGTGTATTTACCTTACTGTGTTTCCAACAGTACATTTTTTATTACAGAGACCCCAAAGGTTCCCCTTTTTTTCTCCAATAACTTCTATTTTCTCCGAGGATATTTTACACCCCCGGGGCAATCTTTGAACAGTGGATCTTTCTGCTCCTGAGTCCACTAGGAACTCTATTTCTTGTCGCTGGGGACCCACTTTTAGTTTATCAAGGGCTCAGTTTTCTCATGGGTCCCAGCAGATAGAGCCCTTGACACCTCTGGTCTTCTTTAAACATTCTCTCGTCCATCATCCTCTTTCTACAATCCCTTTTAACGTGTCCTTTCTTTCCACAATAAAAGCACATCATCTTTCTTTTGATGATTGTTAAATGCTTTATTAATGTTCTGTCCTCGAGGAACAGCTTCTTTAATTCCTTGTATAATTATTGTCCATAAATCGGACATCTATCGGTTTCATTCTGGTTATTCTAATTAGGTTTCTGAGTCCTAACAGACTATCTGGTGGTATTGGGGGGGGTCTCATATGAGGTCCCAATCCACCCATGGGATCAGAGGGCTTGCTCTTCCTCTGTCCCATCTTCTGGAGTGCCTTCTCACACACACACACACGTGCCCCCTATTCATGGCCCAGTCCCTCGCAGGAGGTGGGAACCACACTACTAAGGGGTCCGCACTTGCTTTGTCCGGTGGATTTTCCAAATCCAGTGGACGTCGCACACTATCGCACTCCAGGATACCGAACCCCAACCAAACGGATAACCGGCTGTGGATGCTGAAAAGCTGCTAGCAGAGGAATTTTCCTAGGTTCTCACAATATTCGGTGAGAATCCTGCCTTTCTCACACGTGTTATGAGAAACAGTAGGATGGTTTTGTAAACTAGACTAACACATGGTGTTTTGCTAAGTTCTGTTTATGGTACATTGTAAAAATATTTTGGAAATAGGTGCTGTAGGACTTTAGCCAATCACCCTAGGAGATGGGTGATCACTGACCAATCGCCCTATGGGGCTAGGGTATAAAAAATGGGGTTGTAAATTAATAAAGTTGCTTCTTTTGCCTGCTCTTGCTGAATTTATATGTTGCTGCATCTCTCAGCTCCCGGCATAAACAGTGACAACCGGCCTATACTCACGCAATCTTGCGTCTTCGTCCGGAGCTTCGTGCACAAAGATTACAGGGTTTGCCAGCTTTCTTTTGCTTGCTATCGAATTTAGGGTTCGTCAGTAGAGGATGTGATGCGACAGCACCCAGCCGCGGCCGCTGAAATCAGCGGGGCGCCTCCCCGTATGGGGCTTCCCACCAGATTGCCTCTAATCCGAGTCACGGCACCAAATTGTTATAAGTTAGATTCACGAATTTATGTGAGTCATAGCCAATACAAAATTTAAGAATTTATTAAGCAAGCGATAGCAAGCAAAACAGCGCTGGGCGAACGGGGAGACGCAGCTCTGCCAACGGTGCGCAAAAGATGTCAAGCAAGCAGGCATTTATTACACTAAATCATGAATATCCAACAGCGTTGACTACATATTCATTATGTGGGGTTGGATTATTATAATCAGGTCCACGAACTCATTATCATGGGTCTCCTCCCTTTGGCACTTGCACACTGCTGTCTGGTGGTCGTGGGCCGGGGTCTTCAGGAGGAAGGCCCCCAGTCTTCCTCGCAATGTACTTTTCACCTTTTGTCTCAAAATGATGAGTCAGGAATCAGAGGGTTGGTGTGATCTGGCTTCTCTGCAGGGAGGCTCTCCTGTCTCCTATCTTCCTGTCTGGGAGTTAGTTCCCTTATCTACAAAGACCAAAACTACATAAGACAGGCTACAGGATTTAGGAGAACCTTGATAACTTTCAAGGCTATGTGAGACAAAACACAACTTACAACTATGTAAGACAAGACACAGTTTATGGCTATGTAAAACAAGCTGCAATTACAAGGCTACTAAACTAAAATTTATGATGACATTTACAACTCAGGCCTCAGCCAGGCCTGTATCCAGTGGGAGCAGGGATGATGTCCTGGAGGGCTGAGTCCCCAGCAGGGCAGAATACGTTTGGTACCTTTCCATACCTGATTTGGTGCTTTTATTAGAGCAAACCAGCTTAAGTGATTGGTTTACCTGTTCCCTTTTAACAGCAACTCTATCCTGTGGTAGCAAATCCTTATACCCTGTTAACGTGTTTAACACCAGAATTAACTTGGTTTACTGTTTTAGATTCAAAGATGCCTTTTTTCCCCTCCCTCTCCATAAAGTCAGCCATAAATTTTTGCATTTGAATGGGAGAGCCCTAAGAGTGGGTGCAAAACTCAGCTCACATGGACGGTGTTGCCTCAAGGATTTAAGAACAGTCCCACTCTGTTTGGAGAACAACTTGCAAAAGATCTAGAGTCCTGGGCAGCCCCACCAGGAGAAGGAAAGCTATTGCAGTATGTAGATGAACTTTTAATAGCTACCCGGATAGAGGAAGCCTGCATAGCCTGGACGGATGGTGCAGATTATGGATTTATAATTATGAGCTACTTGTGAAACCACTATACAAGCTCATTACAAAGAAAAGCAGAGACCTCCAGTGGACAAAAGGGGCCATGCGGGCCTTCAGTCAGCTAAAAATTGCCCTGATGTCAGCTCCAGCTCTAGGACTTCCAGACGTGAGTAAACCATTCTTTTTATTTTCCCATGAGAAACAAGGGATTGCCTTGGGAATACTAGCACAGGACTTGGTCCCATACCAGCGGGCAGTTGCTTATCTCTCCAAGCAGCTATATGCAGCAGCCAAAGGATGGCCTGGGTGCCTCAACAGTCGTGCTAAATATCCAAGAAGCATGCAAATTCACCCTGGGTCAGAAAATGACTGTGCTGGTGTCCCACAGAGTGTCTGCAGTGCTAGAAGTGAAAGGTGGGCACTGGCTCTCCCCACAAAGGTTCTTGAAATATCAAGCCATCATGGTGGAACTAGATGATATAGAAATAGTGGTAACTAACATTGTCAACCCAGCTTCCTTTCTCAGTGAAATCAAGGGGAGCCGGTAAGCCACGATTGCCTGGAGACTATCGAAGCCACTTACTCCAGCCATCCGGACCTGAAGGATACCCCTTTTGATGATGCAGAACCTGGTTTACCGATGGGGGCAGCTATGTCATCAGTGGAAAACGACATGCTGGGTATGCAGTTACCACCTGCTGGGAGGTAATAGAATCTGGACCCCTGCCAACAAACACTTCTGCACAAAAGGCTAAAATAATCGCCCTGACCTGTGCCTTAGAGATAGCAAAAGGAAAGAAAATAAACATCTATACAGACTCAAGGTATGCATTTGGGGTTGTACATGCACATGGAGCCATTTGGAAAGAAAGAAGACTGTTAAATTCACAAAGGAAACACATCAAACATGCAGAAGAAATAATATGACTGTTGGAAGCAGTCCAGATACCTGAGAAGGTAGCAATTATGTACATTAAGGTACATCAAAAGGTGAGCTCAGAATTGGAAGAAGGAAATGTACTGGTGGATAGAGAGGCAAAAGAGGCAGCAAAATGTGAGGTAATAACTGGAGCCTTGATCCCAGATGGACAACTTTCTCTAGAGGGTAAGCAAATATATAACAAAAAGGATAAGAAATTGATTCAAGAAAAGGGGGGAACATTTAACCAAGAGGGATGGGCTCTCACCGCAGAGGGAAAACTGGTTATTCCCTCCTATTTGCTATGGTCACTAGTAAGAGGGGAGCATCAGAAAACCCATTGGGGAATAAATGCTTTATATAATTACTTAATTAGGAAAATTATTGCTAGAAATTTATACGAAACTGTTGTGCAGGTAACCCGACAGTGTGATCTTTGCCTCCAGACTAATCCTAAAAATATCCACAAGCCAAAAATGGGTCAAATTGGAAGGGGCCATGGGCCTGGACAGCAATGGCAAATTGATTTTACAGCACTCCCAAGAAAAGGGGGGTATCGATATTTGCTAGTGTTAACGGATACTTTTTCAGGATGGCCAGAAGCTTTCCCTACTAGAACCGCTGAAGCTCGGGAAGTAGCCAAAGTATTACTACAAGAAATAATACCGCGCTTCAGAGTTACAGCCACAATATCTTCAGACAGGGGACCACATTTTATTTCAAGGGTGGTACAACAAATTAGCTGTCATTTAGGCATACATCGGGAACTCCACACCCCATACCACCCTCAGTCGAGTGGTCAGATAGAGGAAATGAATCATTTGATTAAGCAGCAAATTGTGAGACTAGGGCAAAAAGCTAACCTACCCTGGCCGCAATCTCTTCCACTTGCACTATTACGAATTCGGACTAAACCCAGAATTAAGGAAAAACTAAGTCCCTTTGAAATACTTTATGGGAGACCATTTGGGGTACAGAAAGGAATATCTACCCAAACTGAGGAAGAGATGTTAACCTCCTATATGATTGCTTTAAACAAACAACTTAGAGAAATTGAAAAACATGTGGCTGGAACCCGATGTCGAGGCTTAGATGGTCCTGTACATGACATTCAGCCTGGGGATTATGTATATGTTAAGTCTCTTACAGAAAAAACTCTGGAACCACAGTGGGAATGACCATTCCAGGTACTTCTCACCACTTACACCGGGATTAAGATCAAAGAGCAGAGTGCCTGAATCCACCACACTCGAGTCAAAAAGGCTCCAGAGGCCCCTTGGAAAGTGACCCCTGGTGATGATGAACTGAAACTGAAGTTTACCCGAACAAAATGAAAATGTTGTGGTGGCACGCAAGTATAACCCAGAAGATTGTTTTCTTTATAGTCATAATTGTAGCCTTAGGTTGGGAAGTTAGAGAAGACATATGGTCCCAAGCTTTTCTAAAGTATAATGGAGTCATGGTGAAAAGTTCTGATTTAGAGGATTTAAACCAATTGACTGTGGTCATGCACGGAAACCAGGTCTATACAAAGCAAGAATGGAAAGAACAAAAACTGGCAGCTTCAGGGAACTGTAGAAGAAATCAAAATAGGATGCCGAATGGTTAATGGAACTACTTATAAAAAGTGACCCAAATTAGTGCTTCAAACATTCCTAACGAGAAACACATTAAGGTCTGTGATAATCCAGGTGAAGTAGATTGTTGGTATAATTTTACATTAATACAGACCGTACAAGTAGTATGTCTTTGGGCCCAAGACAGTGAAGGACTCTCATTCAAATTTCAGATAAAGATCATGGTAAGACCTGATCCAACTGATGCCAGCACTCAAATCACACCACCTGTTACACTTGAGCTTGAATCTAAGATTTATGAGATTGGCCCTTATATACTGAGGAACACAGGCCAGCAGTTGTTGATGTTTAATCCAGAGTGGTCTCTTAAGCGTGTAGAAATACTAATGCAAACCAATATTTCTGAAATCCAACCAGCCTGCTCCTCTTTAATACAAACATCCTTTGAAGGGTGGACAACCTGGCTGCAAAAGCAAACACCCCTCAAAAGCAGAATGCGGAGAGATTTGACTGGCATGCTGGGAACAGGACTGGGAGTCCTAAATGGAATTGATTCAGAGATACTAATGAATAAATTAGCCACAACAGCCAGTGACCTAGTCAAACTAAAACAGCTCTTACAATCCTCCCTATTAGCATTGGGAGAAAGCCAGTGGCAAGTCTCAAAAATACTCCCAGATTTTGCAAAAAACCAACGACCAGGATCACAAATTGATATTGAACACATCTGGTGTAATTCAAGACAATGTATCATTAGCCCTTAGCTGTATACAAGCCCAACTATGGTTGCAGACAACAGCTTCCTTAATTATAAGAGAAGGAAATGAAGGTGTTTTCCCTATTGAAATCTGAGAAGCTGTCTGGAATAATGCTACCAAGTTAGAAAGAAAGCTTCAATCCCGGTGGACCTTGGTAAATTTCAGCTATAATCCAATTACTAACATAGCAACTGCATTTGTGCTTACTATAAATAATGCCTCAGTTTCCATAATTCATCCTGTTGTTGCATTGGGACTAAACCACAAAAGAACAGTTTTTTATCCCTCTGAACATAGGGTATGGGCTCTGATGATACAAGAAAAATGGCAAACAGTAAATTTAGAATCTTGCATCACATGGGAACAACAAGGATTTATCTGTGAAAGTAATACACTTGATGCCAGAGACATGTGTCTTGACATGGAACAAGGCATTTGTCACTTTGAAATCCACCCAGATAGTACACCAAAAACTGTACTTGTATATATTAGTCAAGGTTGTGTGTGTTTAAGAACTATCTGTACTTCTGTAGTGATAGATGATAGTAATGTAAATGTAGTTGAAAGGAATCACTCTAACTTTTGTATTTGTAATTTTATCAAGATTATTGGGTGTGACTTTTCATATTCAGCACCAGTTGTGTCTCATCAATTGATAAGGTCCAACTATACCATATACCATAAATTGCTACCCACGCTTATTGGGATGGACCTCACATTAGTAAAGCAATTAGTAGATCATCAAGACCTAATTGAGATTTTAGAAGAAATTTGAAAAAATGGGAAAAAGACCTTAATCACTGTCCATCATGACACACAAAAAATAATCAGAATCATGCAAAGAGTAAAACAAGATGCAAGTCATAACTGGTGGGACGCACTTTTCGAGTGGTCACTGACTGCAACTGGCATTCTGAATACGTTATGTCACCCCATAATAGTTTTATTAATTTTGGCGTTTGCCTTGTGGTGTCCATCGCGTTATTTGTTTGGAACTATGGGATGCTAAAGAGGCTATCAGTTTTAACTACCTTGTCAAATGCACATGGAAACGCGTTAAGTGATATTTATTGTAAAAGATCATTATAAGAAAATTTATGTATTAGTAAAAGAATTTACTAACTTGATAGAAAAGGGGGAGACTGAATCGGGGGGGAGACAGAGACTAAATGGTTTACTGCAAAGATATGTTCCAAGGGCAATGCACACAGCTAGCTCAACATCTGTTATGTCTACCAAAGCAGGATGGGAGACTAAGGAGTTAGTGATAACAGAGAGAGCCTCAAACGGGGTCCTTGTTCTTGAACCTGAAAACAACATCAACCAGCCTTAAGGTTTGAACTCGGGCCAGGGACATAAAGAGCATGCGCAGAAAAGTGAGGCGAAAAGTCTAGAATGAGGAGACTCTTTACTTCATCTGAGGAAGACTCTTACTTCATCCCGGGGACCCCTACCCCTGACCACCAGACACACTGGGCAAGCGCAATGCAGATGCAAATAACTTTAGGTTCATTATAATATAAAGCGAGGCTGGGCAGGGCTACGTAATGAATGTGTATAGGCCTATTGTGAAACTTAATGAATATGGAACATGTAACCCAATATATGCCAAACTGAAAGCAGCTGGGAACACATATGACTTTGGAGGAATTATCCCCCATGCGTCCCAGCGTTGGAATAAACATACCTACTTTACTACTTATTCAGTAGTGGAGTTTTTCTGTATATAACAACATGCTATATTTATACATGAGACAATACTGATCACGCACCCAGGTCACTTCTAATTGGCCCCACACTCAAACCCAGAGTCTGTCCACACACTTCAAACACTTTTAATTGGCTGGCGATTCTCCTGGGTTTCTTCCTTCAGCACCCTGTTTTTCTCCTGTTTTGCCAGGTGCTTCTGCTTTTCTCATCCTTGGTCTTATCTCCTCAAGGTTGGGGCAGTGTTGGCTGTTTTTCGGCCTTGCAGGCCTTAGCATAACTACTTCTAGCTAACAGCTATTTCTGTCCTACTCTTATCAATCCCTACACCTGTATGTATATGGGGGTCTGAGTGCCATCAACTGAAGTCAGACCTTGAATTAGAGGGCCTGTGTGTCTGTGATGCCAGCAATTGGAGAGACCTGAGTGAATAGTCTTTAGTACCAGCAACCAGTGGTCGGAAGGCCCATGTGTCCATGGTATCAGCAAATGGAGTGAGTGCAGGTGTGTGTCAGCATATGAGCACTGCAGCCAAGACTCAAGCCAGTCTAGCTGGTAAGTAGATAAAATGGTCTGAGAGCCAGATATGTGTGTATGTCTCTAAGGGTGAGACCACAAGAAGAGATAGCTATGGGGGGGCCAGGGGAATCCCAGTCAACTGTCAGGCATACTATAGGGTGTGGGGGTCTGTAAGGGCAAGACCCACTGGCATGTGCCTCTAATGGTGAGATCTTCAGGGGTTTTGCTACTGGGGAACTAGGGGAGCCTGGCCAAGTCTCTGTGTGTGTGTGTGTGTGTGTGTGTATATGTATATGTGTGTGAGATGGTCTGTACTAGCAACTGGAGCAGGGCTGCAGCCTCAGGGGCTTGTATGCCCAGGTGCCAGACAGCAGGGAGACTGGGATACAGGGGCAGTTACTTAGGTGCTGGTAGACTGAGTTTCTGAGACCAGCTGCTGGAGGGATCCACCTTGCACATATGTACATATATATGTATATACACACATATCCTCACTAATGAACTTTCATCCTGTCCAGACAGAAGGGAGCAGGGTGAGGCTGTTGGTGCTTTCTGTGTTCGTGTTGTTCTGTTCTGTACTTAGTCTTTCCTAAATATTTGCTAGGAGAGATGAACTGTTGGTCTGACTTAGTACAGCAATTCTTATTGTTATAGTTGAATTGAAACCAACTGAATCCAAAAGGGATTTCATCAAATATTTCTTAAAAAAATAGGAAAGCAAAAGCAGCGCTGGAGAGTCACAGCTCCACCAACGGCTTGCAAATTCAAGCAAGTCAAGCAGCCCTTTTTATCTTTGCTGAGATGTCTTTGGTACTCCCCTCTACTTCTTCCGTGATCGCAGTGTCTTCATGTCCAGACTTGTTTCAGGTAGTTCCGATTTTCCGTCCATTGCGAAATCAGCTTTAGGCAACCCACCCTTACATGGTTGATTAGCTTAAGATAGTACATTCCAATACCATTGTGGTTAAGCTTCTCAACATTCACACAGGACGTTCTCCTGTGTCCTGGTTTGAGTGAAAACAGAACTAATTCTGTTCAGTAATTTTACTTTTCAGCTCAGTTCTTCTAATTAACTGCACTTTCTGAAGTTAGCAGCCTGTTTTCACAGACAGTGTCTGCTTCTAGAAGTGATAACACCTCATGTTTAGAGTTACTACCAAGGATTGGTATGCAGACCAAGGCCACTGCTGGGTCTTGTGTACCACATTGGGGGGTGCAGAAAGTGAAAGGCTGCACCTTCAGGGAGAAGCGGACAGGATGGGTGACTCTAAACTGACCAAGGAGGTATTCCATCCCATATACACCATATTCGGTTTAAAGCTGAGGGATCCGAAGGGTCTCTGGGCTCTTCTCCCCTCTTGGACTGCCTTGCCAGCATTTGCTTGGCTCGGCTCGGGTCCTCTTTCAGTTCCTTCCTTGGAGCACCCAAGGAGGACTCTGTTCTGCCTTTGATCCGGTCTGTGTGTTCCTGAACCCAGTACTAGAATCCAGCTCCTGAACACAGCTCCCATCTGCTGCGGGGCCCAGGGTGGGACTGCCCTGGTGCCTGCTCCACAGCATCAGTGGTGACAGTGATGTAATTACCATCAGGGGGGTTGGGTTTGATACTGGTTTTGTATATATTTGTATATATTCCATTTTTATAATTACTAATTTCATTTTCATTAAAGCTGTTCTAGTTTCCTTTTCTAATTGCTAAGTCTCTCTCCCTTATTCCCTTTCTCTTTCCCCTCTGGGGAGGGAGGGGGGTTAACAGAGAGTGTCTGTTACAGGTCTAAGGGGCTGCCCTGACCCTAAACCGTGACATCCTGTAAGACCCTTCCTCTTGCTTAACTCGTTTGATTAGCAAATTGCTCTTAGTTACATATTACAATTCCCCCTTTTATTTATACTTAATTTGCTGATCAAACCTTGACAATACCTCACAGGCTGCTTCTAATTCAGGGGTTCTATTCTGTATAATTATCATTTCCAATTCCAATTGCTTTATTGCCATTAGTTTGACTTGTTCCAATCGGCTTTTAACAAAAGTTTTAATTTTATTAAGAGTACAAGGTCCGAGAGTCAGAGTCAATAATAGCATTAAAAGGGGCCCTTCCAGAGTAGAAATTAAAGTAGTCAGCCACGGTGACTGGTTGAACCAAGATGCATACCAAGAGGACTGAGCTTCCCTCTCTTGTTTTCTTTTTTCTAATCCTTCTCTCAACTTGGCTAATGAGTCTCTTACTACTCCTGTATGGTCAGCATAAAAGCAACATTCCTCACCTAAGGCAGCGCATAATCCTCCTTGTTGCAAAAACAAAAGGTACAATCCTCTTCGATTCTGTAAAACTACCTCCGATAATGAGGTCAATGATTTTTCTAAATAAGAAATAGATTTCTCAGTTCTGGCCAGATCCTCATCTACTGCAGCTCTTAGAGGGGATAGACTCTGCCGCTGTTGCACCAAGGAAGTTATGCCAGTGGAGGTTCCAGCAGCCCCTAAACCAAGCAAAGTAGCTATGGTGATTGCAGATATTGGTTCTCTTTTACTGTTTTTATGTTTTAAGTTGCTCCAGTGTAAATACATAGTTTCTTCCCCATGTAAGAGAATTCTAGGTACCACAGTGACTTGTACACAAACTTCTGAGTTATCCTTCTTGAGAACTGCAGTGGCCACACACGGTATTAATCCAGTGATGGAGCAAACCCACCATGCCCCAGGACTAGGCAGAACCCATTTAATATCAAGTGTGAAGTCTTGTGTTTGATTGGCACATAGAGCTCTTTTCCCTCCGGTTATTTTTCCTATACACCAACCACTTCCCCTCACCTGTTGGAGGGTAATCCCTGCTTTTCGTTCTTTCCAGTTACATCCAGAAGGGCTGTCGTCAATATTAAAAGGAGATGACACAGCAATTCCTTCATAGAAAGGGGGCTTTATAACATAACATAACCAACAGGAGATAGTAAAATTTGGACTTGTTGCATTTAAGGCTTGATAGGCTGCCTGCATTATAGTCCATAAAGGTTCATCAGCTTAGGGTGCTTCCTCCACTTTATTTGCAGGAGTTAGATACATCTCTGGGGTGACTGATGGTAAGATTATGGAGGTCCCTGCCTTTTGCTTTTTCTTTTTACCCTTCTGCTTTTTAATGATTCGGTTGGGCCCTACTGCTTGTGGCATCCTTATTTCATGTTTTTGGATAAGTATCAGTCCCCCTCTATCAGTCCCCGGCTCCCGAAACCTTACTCCCCAAGTTTTACCAAGACACCACCCCCTAGTATCCATTATACAATAATTCACAATTGGTTATGTTAAAGGAGGGGGCACCTGCAGTAATACTAAAATTTGAGGATCTTAGAAGTATCCCAACTTCTGAGGGTCCAGTTATAGGGTTGATGTTTATTTTCTGCGGTTGCTGTAATTAATGTTATTAATAAAATGCCAGCCTTCATTTCCCCACCGTTCCCTACCTCTCTGCCTTCCTACTTCTACTCTTTTGCAGAGAGCAACGGGATATCAGTATCTTCTCGGCAGCAGCAGGTATTCTTCAGGGGAGTTTTCTGGCTCTCCTTTATAGACTACTGAGTGGATGCTATATAGATCGTTGCATCCCACTTCGATTTCTTACATTCCAGGTGCTTATTACACCTTACCAACTTCCCATAAGAGGACCCTAAGAGTTCTGTCTCTCTAATCCCTCTGACACGAGCCACCAATTCCTGCAGTGCCCAGTGAATAGCCTCAAGATCCCAATTTTCCTTATTCTCTATTACGAATTTCCAGTTCTGATCTGGATTGTCAGGGAGCCCTCCTGCAGTTGTCCACTGTTGTTTTACTAAATCCTGTAGATGCTGTTCTAGGGTTCTACGATTATACGTATTGTAACAGACTCTACACACAACTCTAGGCTGTATGAGTACCCGATTCGACACCCAAATTGATTTACACCTCCCACATTTAAAATATATCCAGTATTCACACAAAGAGTTTCCACAAACACAATTATTACGTAAGTCTTGGAACTTCTTGTTCTGACAATAAAGGTCCAAATTTTCATTAATCTCTTCTGCTATTGAAAGAGCCTCCTTATCATCACCAGGTGGCGACGTTTCCTTAAGTTCCACAATCAAGGGTGACAGAGCCAAAAGCCACCGTTCTTGTCGTCGATTCAGGGCTTCCCGGGACCACTCATTCCGACTTTTGATATACCTAAAATAGTCGTCTAAATTTTACCTTTCCTTAGAAAATCTCAGCTTCAGTGTTTCTGGCTCCCCACTCACAATCCATCTTTCCGGAGGAAGGGGTCCTTTGATCCTACTGGCGTGTGTCCACCCTTTTTCCGCTGTCCGTACAGCAGTATCTGTAGTGAGTAAAGCAACAAAGGGTCCTTCCCAACGAGGGGTTATGGAAATATCCAAAGGGGGTCTTTGTACTACCAAACCCTTTTTCCTTAATTCCTGTCTTCTTTTTGTAAGTTCTAATATGTATTCCGTTAAGATTTTATCTTCAACCTTTGGATGTTCTATCAGTAATCCAAAGTCATAAGGCATTCCATACAACATTTCAAAGGGGGATATACCAGTATCGGTCCTCGGCTGGGCTCAAATGTAGAGCAAAGCCAAGGGTATACATTTAACCCAATTAATTTTTGTTTCCACCATAAGTTTGATTAGGTGTTTTTTATTTCTCCATTCATTCACTCTACTCTTCCATAACTCTGTGGGTGCCAGGGGGTATGGTATTCCCATTTTGTGACAAACAATTCAGTTCTTTCTTTAATTATTTTAGATGTAAAATGTGGACCTCAGATCCTGCACTATCCTTTAACTCCCATTTGGTTTCTTAACTGGCAGGATAGGCGTGTTATATTCCGATTCACACTCTGTTAGCAATCCATATTTTATAAACTGTGCAATTATTGGTTGAATTCCTTTTTTGTCTTCTAATTTTAGAGCGTATTTTTTAATTTTTACTGGCTGGGTCCCTGGTTTGAGTTTCACCACTACTGGGGAAGCAGTCTTTGCCCTCCCAGGTATTTCTGATGCCCATACTCCTGGAAATACTTGGTCTTTTATTTCCTCATATACCCCGGCTTTGATGGGGGTACTAATGAGAGCCAAGCTTAGGATTTCAATTAATTGTTCATTCCCTATTTTAAAATTCTGGTTTTCCTTTTTCAAATTTTATTTCTGCTCCCATGTGCTCCAATAAATCTCGCCCTAATAATGGCTTGGGCGAGTTTGGCATATACAAAAATTTATGTATCCCGAACTGCTTGCCTAATTTGAATTTGAGGGGTTTTAAGAAATATGCCTTTTCACTTTGGCCAGTGGTTCCCTTTACCATTACAAAGTCATCATCTATTGGTGTCAAGGCTTGATTTAAAACTGAATATGTTGCTCCTGTGTCAATTAAAAATTCCATGTTTCTTTGTTGTTCCCCTAGCCTTATTTTAACCAGTGGATCTGCGTGGGTAGATTCCCCAGGTCCCTGTTAATCTTCTTCAAAATGAGCCTGCATCGCTCCTCTACCTCTCCCCCGGCTTCTCTTGGGACATTCATTTCTCCAATGCCCTTTTCTCTTACAGTGTGCGCATTGATCCCTCTGTAATCTGGGGAAAAAAAATTTCTTCCTTTACCCCATTCTTTACCTCCATCCTCCATTCCATTCTTTCCCTGCCCTGTCTGGGTTTGTAATGCTGCTACCCTTGCCATTGCAATAGCTTTTTCCAGACTCCTCCTTTCCCTTTCCTTTCAAAGGTTTCACCTCTTCCCTGACCTTCTTACAGTCCTTTTCCAAAGCCAAAACTAAGGGGTCTTATCCTCTGCCACTCAGGATGATTTCCAACTCAGAAAAACATATCTGAATATATTACTTCATCTCATTTCTCATTTTCCTCCAAAATTACCATCACCTCCACCAAGGCATCACATTCCAAGGCATCTCCTGCCAGCCCCCACCCCCCGCAGTCAATCCATACAGTGGCCATAAATCGGTACAATATCCCTCAGCCTTTCTACGGCTCAAGTTCCCTCCTGGCTGATCTCCCAGCTGTCTCCAATGTGAGAAAATGCACCCTAAGGGGGTTTTACTCTGTCCCCCACCCATTGCAGTGTTTACACAATCCTACATCTCTTACAATAACAATAGGTAACAAGACACAACCAAATTATCCCAATCACAACATACAACAACAAAAGGTCCTTATACCAAATCACCTGAAACTAGCCCTGAATTTGCATCTGTACAGTTCCAGGGCCAGTCTTAAAAGTTCTCAGTTCTGTGCTAATTCAGAACTTCATCAAAAATACCACAAACAAAACACACTGAAAACAATAATACACAAAACAATAACCAGACACTAAATTAATTCAACGGAGTCTCGTATCCCTATTTTGCTTTTCTTTTATCCAATGTATAACCCCAAATTTAGCAGAAATCAAACCCCCTTGCATTCCAGCTGATCCTCAGAGAGCAGAGAGGCTGGGGGCGGCTGGGCTTGATTCCTGATACACAGCGGATAACAAGGCACAATTCACTCAACCGGTTACTCTTGTTTGCTTTGTTGTTTTTCTTCCCGGGAATCACTAACAGATTACAATCACTTCGTTCATCTCTGGCCGCAGCCCTTGCAGGACAGCCGAACTGCGGATCAGAACTCTGCACTCGCTTCCCAGCTGTGCTGCGTCTCACACACACAGACCACTTACTTCAGAGCTAGCTCCACGCACTCATACCATTTATAACTGTAAGAATAGGTGTCAATATCTCTAATTTACCTACCCCCATCATGCTGACAACACAATCAAGAATTTTAACACATATGTCGACCACTACTCCTCCTTATTAAATGGTCGTTTGTTATTGACATGTATGTTTCCCTTTTCGAGAAGGGGAACTGTAGATTTCCCTTTTCAAGAAAGGGAACTGTCACCAGTCCTAATGGGCTGTCCGGGGATATATCAGGGAGCCCACCCCGCTTCTGCTGCATGGAACTAGAGGTTTTACTCTTCTTCTGTCCCATCTTCCGAGGGTGCCTTTTTTTTCACTCAAGACTCACTTGCTTCCCTCTTTGCGTGGCCCATGCCCTCACGGACAATGGGAACCACACTAATAGGAGGTCCACACTCACTTCGCCCGGTGGACTTCTAAGCCCAGTGGACGTCTCAGTCACTCACACCCCGGGTACGCAATCCCCGACCGAACGGAACCACAATATACTTACTCAACCCAGTCTTCGTCCGGCTCTTTGTGTACAAAAATTACGGGGAACAAAAATTACGGGGGTTTAACTGCAGTATCTTTTCTTTTTGCTTTCCTATCTCAGTTTGTAAAATCCAGGTGAGCTAAGTCAGAATCTTCTCCGGGACCATCCGAAGATGGGGGCGCCCTCCCAGAATTGAATTCTGAGTCGGCTGTCTGGATCCGAGTGACAGAACCAAATTTGTTATAGTTGAATTGAAACCAACTGAATCCAAAAGGGATTTCATCAAATATTTCTTAAAAAAATAGAAAAGCAAAAGCAGCGCTGGGTGGCCGGGGAGTCACAGCTCCACCAACTGCTCGCAAATTCAAGCAAATTAAGCAGTCCTTTTTATCTTTGCTGAGATGTCTTTGGTACGCCCCTCTACTTCTTCCGTGATCGCAGTGTCTTCATGTCCAGACTTGTTTCAGGTAGTCCCGATAAGATGTCCATCCGTTGCAAAATCAGCTTTAGGCAACCCACCCTTACATGGTTGATTAGCTTAAGATAGTACATTCCGATACCATTGTGGTTAAGCTTCTCAACATTCACACAGGATGTTCTCCTGTAAGACCCTTCGTCTTGCTTAACTCGTTTGATTAGCAAATTACTCTTAGTTACATATTGCATTATGGTCTTGTATAGCAAATTAGCTATTTGTCTATTTTGTGGATACAATGACCACAAAATTATATTGATCATTCTTACTGACACAACTATTTTGCCAAGCCAGAAGGCAAACCAGTAATTCATATCTAATTCACTTCATTAACAATGATTTGTGCCTCTTTGTTCTGCAGTAATTCTGCCTGTATTATAGCAATGATGAACCTCATATTTTGAAGCCTTACTCTTCAATAGCTATGAGATGTCAAGGGATTGTGGTTATAACTATTAGGAAATACTTAAGCATAAAGAAATATTTATCTGAAAACTCATGTTTCATTTGCTACCTATTAGTCGAAGTCATGTTTCTCAGCTTCACTTCCTCCTAGGTTCCTTTTTCTTGCATGATGTTTCAGACTGTTCTTAAAATGCAGTATTTTTCATTATTTCAAGTTTAAACCACTGGCATTACTTTTGAGGTTTCTACTTCTAGGTTCCCATGTGGCATTTCTATTTTTTAACAGCTCACAACTCCCTTAGCTTAGAATAATCTACACATTTCTGTAATGTGTTGCTTGTTCCCTTTTTAGAATGCTAATTATGTAATTAAATAAGGTTATACTTTTTGCCAATGACTGGTCTGACATAGATTGCCTGTCCACAGAAGTTATAGTGCTGTAAGCTAAGATGTAAATTAACATCACGTTACTTTACACCCCTCCCTAGATGAATGTTCTTAATGCATAATAAGGATGTGTGGAGGAATGGCTACATGACAGAGGAGGACATGAACTTCTTCGAGTGAGCAACCCAGTCTTTCCCTTAACATCTGAAATGGAGGACGTGCCTCTCCCTTAAACGTCCTTGAGAAGGGGAAAAGAAGGAAGTAACGATAACTCGTAAACAAGTTTAAGGAACTAAGTCCCTCAGACGGAGCTGTGTGTAGCCGCATAGACAGCGGCCGACAACCAATCCAGAGGAGGACTTGTGCGTGTGGCCAAGAGCCTGTAACCAATGATAAGTTTGCTTTGCGCATGTGGCTTGCTTGATACGTTATATAAACCCTGTGTGTACAACCAATAAAGGAGAACGACCATACTCACATTGAGGCTACGTTGTTACTCGGGGTCCGACTCCCACTCCGGCAAGGATGTATCTATGCTGCTTTTTAAGTCAGGGCTTGAGTGTTATTCTGAGAAAACTTAGACTATCCTTCCTTAGCTACACCATAGCTTATAGCTCACCACAATTTCTGCAGCTTTTTCCAAGATGTTTTCAGGTGTAACTCAGGTTCTCTGGCAGAGGCATCCCAGTAATCCAACAGTCTCTTTGAGCTTATATATACTTAGAGGGAGCAGAAGTTGGTGGCAGAAGGGCCAGAACAAGAGAACTGTAGGATTACTTTTGGCCAACATCTTAGGTTTGATGTCTACAGCTTCCAGTATATGTGAAATACAATGTAAAGAAGACAGAGTTAGAACCTCAGAAGTGGAGTTAACCTCATGCCTGAAGTTCTGTGATATTTATGGGTCAGGTTGAACTGCTGAAGGGAGTCAACATTTATGGTAGAATTCACTGTAGATATTAAGTGGGTTTCAAGACCAATCATTTAGAATAGGATAGCCTAAATATGAGACAGCTCACTATTTTCGAATTGATAAAGGTCTTTGCGAAATTAAAAAAAAAAAAAAAAAAAAAGACAAAAAGCAAAGATGGGTTGAGACAAGAGAACAGAAGAAAAATTACAGAAAATGCACCAAAAAAACCCCAACAACATGAAAGATTTTCATGTGGCAGATGTATAACACTTGAGAGATTCATATGATTTGAGAGATAGATAAATTTCCTTTCCACCAGACAATTTTAAGGTTTTACCTTGTGTTAGTTACATTGACCCTAACAGCTAATTGCAGAAAACAGCATAAGATACAAGGACACAGAAGTGAGAATGTCGTGGTTTAACCCCAGCCAGAAACTAAGCACCACACAGATGCTCGCTCACTCCCTCCACAGTGGGACTGGGGGGTGGAGGCTGTGGGAACTGAAAAGGTAAAACTGAGAAAACTCATGGGTTGACACAAAGACAGTTTAATAAATAAACTGTCAGTTTAATAAATAAATAAGACAGTGAAGCAAAATAAGGAAGTCATTCACTACCTCCCATTGACAGGCAGATGTTTACCATCTCCAGGAAAAAAGGGCTACATCACACTGTGGTGGGTTGACCTTGGATGGATCTCAGATGCCTACCAAGCCGCTCTATCACTCCCCCTCCTTGATGGGACAGGGGACAGAAAATACGACATACTTTTCAATTAATCACCATCACTGCCATTGCTAATGCTTTTTTCTCTATTTCTATAGCACCAGAATGTAGGCCTCAGTTTGCTTTCATCTGGAGATTTCACCTGGAATCACCTGACTCAGGGGTGGAAACACAGCCCTACCGTTTGCCATGGACTGATCTATACTGCACTGGAGAAAGGTGGAGCTCCAGAACACCTGCAATACATTGATGGCATCATCATATGGGGTAACACAGCAGAAGTTTTTGAGAAAGGTAGGTGTAGTGGGTCTGGCTGAGCTGCTTTTCCCCATCCAGCCCTCATACTGCAGTACTGGGAGCTAGAGGGTGTTGATAACACACCCCTGTTATGACTGCCAGTGCTCACATGGCACCAGAGGATGGGGGGCAAGATGGGGGAGGGGATACAACCAACCTGAGCTGACCAGTGGGATATTCCATACCATATGACGTCAGCTCAACTATAAAGGGAGAGGGCAGGAGGAGGATGGGGGCACATTCGGCTTTCTCCTCTGAGCAACCGATACGTGTTCCTGGAGCCCTGCTTCCTGGACTCGGCCCCACATTGCCTGCAGCTGGGAAGTAGAGAACAACATCTTTATCTATCATAACCCACGGCTCTTTTCATCTTATTCTCTCCCTGAGTGCCGTGCTGACAGAGGTTGAGGGGGGTTGGGGGGAGTGATAGAAGGGCTTGGTGGGCACGTGGTGCCCAGCCAGGGTAAACCCACCACAGCAGGAAAATAATTTAGATACTTTTAGATGTTGCTTTGGCCATAAAAAGAAGCAAGGTCAAGGGACCTGCACAAGAGATCCAGTTTTGGGGAATCAAATGGCAAGATGGGCATCGCTAGATCCCGATGGATGTGGTTAACAAAATAACAGCAATGTCCTCACCAACTAACAAAAAGGAAACACAAGCCTTCTTAGGTGCTATGGGTTTCTGGAGAATGCATATTCCTGGTTATAGATAGATTGTAAAACCCCTCTATGAACTGACTCAAAAGAAAAACATTTTAATTGGGGTCCTGAACAAAAACAGGCCTTTCAACATATCAAACAAGAGATGGTACATGCAGTAGCCCTTGGTCCAGTCCGAAATTGACAGGACATTAAAAATGTGCTCTATACTGCAGCTGGGAATAATGGTCCTACCTGGAGCCTCTGGATGAAAGCACCATGGGAAACTCAAGGTTAACCTCTAGGATTTTGGAGTTGAGGATACAAAGGCCAACTATATTGCAACTGAGAAAGAAATATTGTCAGCATATGAAGGAGTTCGAGCTGCTTCAGAAGTGATCGGTACTGAAGCACAGCTCCTCCTGGTGCCACGGTTGCCAGTCCTAGGCTGGATGTTCAAGGGTAAGTTTCCTTCCATTCATCATGTCACCGATGGTACATGGAGTAAGTGGGCTGCATTAATCACACACAGAGTTCGAATAGGAAATCCCAATCATCCAGGAGTCTTAGAAGTGATTATGGATTGTCCAGAAGGTAAAGACTTTGGAATGCCACCAGGAGAAGTGGTGACACATGCTGAAGAAGCCCCACCATATAATCAGTTATCAGATAATGATAAGCAATATGCTCTGTTTACTGATGGATCTTGCCGTCTTGTAGGAAACCATGAGAAGTGGAAAGCTGCTGTTTGGAGTCCCACACACCAAGTAGCAGAAGTAACTGAGGAAGGTGAACCAAGTCAGTTTGCAGAGGTAAAAGCCATCCAGATGGCCTTAGACATTGCTGAATGAGAAAAGTGGCCAGTGCTTTATCTCTACACTGATTCATGGATGTCAGCAAATGCCTTGTGGGGATGGTTAAAACAGTGGAAGCAGAATAACTGGCAGCACAGAGGTAAACCTCTTTGGGTTGCCACATTGTGGCAAGATATTCTTGCTTGGCTTGAGAATCTAGCTGCAAAAGTCCATCATGTAGACATTCACATACCTACAATTCGAGCCAATGAGGAGCATCGAAACAACTAGCAAGTGGATCAGGCTGATAGTGTTCCAGACAGACTTAGACTGGAAACATAAAGGTAAACTCTTTTTATCTTGGTGGGCCCATGACACTTCAGGACATCAGGGAAGAGATGCAATATACAGATGGGCTCATGAACAAGGGGTGCATTTAACTATGGATGCTATTGCACAGGTTATTCACAATTGTGAAACAAGCACTGCAATCAAGCATAGTGATTAAAACCTTTGTGTTATGGGGGATGATGGTCCAAGTATAAGTATGGGCAGGCCTGGCAGATTGATTACATCACACTCCCTCAAACTCATCAGGGTAAGCGCTATGTGCTTAAAATGGTAGAAGCAACCAGTGGATGGCTGGAGGCATGTCCTATGACCCATGCCCCTGCCCAGAACTCCATCCTGGGCCTTGAAAAGCAGATCTTGTGGCAACATGGTACTCCAGAGAGAATTGAGTCTGACAATGGGACTCATTTCAAAAACAATCTTATAGACAATTGGGCCAAAGAGGATGGTATCGAGTGGGTGTATCACATCCCCTATCATGCACCATCCTCTGGAAAAATTGAACAATACAATGGACTTAAAAACTACTTTGAAAGCAATGGGCATTTGAACCTTTAAAAACTGGGACAAGCATTTAGCCCAAGCCACCTGGGTAGTTAAAACCAGAGGATCAATAAATAGAGCTGGTCCTGCTCAGTCAAACCCATTACACACAGTAGAAGGGGATAAAGTCCCTGTGGTGTATGAAAGAAATCTGTTGGGGAAAACTCTGTGGGCATTTCCTGCTTTGTGTAAAGGCAAACCCATTTGTGGGATTGCATTTGCTCAAGGACCTGGAAGTACTTGGTGGGTGATGATGAAAGATGGTGAAGTACAATGTGTACCTCAAGGAAATGTAACTCTGGGTGAGAATCGTCAATTTAAAGCTGAATATTAAGTGCATAATATTAACAGTGTGCAATAAGTGTCTTTCAGGACAACATAGTGGTAGTGACAAGATCTAGTTTCATTGAGTGGCATCCAATAACATCCTGAGATGAACCTGCAACTTGTGGGAAAGAAGCATGACAAATTCTATCTTTCCTGCCCTGAGAGACAGCCTTGATAGATGCAGATCGACAATCATGAACTAAATAAACTTTCCTATAGAAAAAATTATAACCTAGTGATGGTGATGATGTAAATGGTATGAATGGTATAAGGGGTGGAATGTCCTGGTTTTTGTGAGAACAGAACTAATTCTGTTCAGTGATTTTACTTTTCAGCTAAATTCTTCTAACTGAACTTAAGATATACGTCATCTTCGGTATAAAGCTGAGGGGTCAGGAGGGTCAATCTGGCTTTCCCTTCCTCTTCCTTCTCTTTTTCAATGGCCAGCATCTGAGGAGGACTCTGTCTGTTCTGCCTTCAATCCTGATCTGTGTGTTCCTGAATCCAGTACCAGAATCCAGCTCCTGAACATAGCTCCTGTCTGCTGCGGGGCCCAGTCTGGGACTTCCCCAGTGCCTGCTCCACAGCATCAGTGGTGACAGTGATGTAATTCACATTGGGAGGGTTGGGTTCAATACTGGGTTTGTATATATTTGTATATATTCCATTTTATTGTTCTTGTTTTCATTAAAGCTGTTCTAGTTTCCTTTTCTAATCGCTAAGTCTCTCCCTAATTCCTTTCTCTTCCTCTTTGGGGAAGGAGAGGAGTTAACAGAGAGCATTTGTTATAGGTCTAACAGGCTGCCCTGACCCTAAACCTTGACACTCGTAAAATTCAACAAGGGCAAGTGTAGAGTCCTACACCTGGGGAGGAATAACATCATGTACTGGTACAGGTTAGGGGTTGATATGGTAGAAAGCAGCTCTGTGGAGAAGGATCTGGGAGTCCTGGTGGACAATAAGTTAACCATGAGCCAGTAATTTTCCCTTGTGGCCAAGAAGGCCATGGTGTGAATTAAGAAGAGTGACCATTAGATCAAGGGAAATTCGTTTCCTCTACTCTTGCCTAGTGTGGTCACATCTGGAGTAGTGTCCAGTTCTGGACTTCCCAGTTCAAGAAAGACACAAAACTACTGGAGAGAGTCCAACTGTGGGCTACAAGGATGACTAAAGGACTGGAACATCTTCCTTATGAGGAAAGGCTGAGACACCTGTGGCTGTTTAGCCTGGAGAAAGGAAGGCTGAGAGGGGATCTTATAAATGTTTATAAATATCGGAAGGGTGGGTGTCAAGAACATGACATCAGTCTCTATCAGTGGTGGCCAGTGACAGAACAAGGGGCAATGGGCACAAACTGGAACACACGAAGTTCTACCTCAACATCACGAAAAAATTTCTTTACTGTGAGAGTGACAGAGCACTGGAACAAGCTGCCCAGGGAGGTTGTGGAGTCTCCTTCTCTGGAGACTTTCAAAACCTGCCTGGTTGTGTTTCTGTGCAACCTGCCCCAGGTGAACCTACTTTGGCAGGGGGTTGGACTAGGTGATCTCCAGAGGTCCCTTCCGACCCCTACCATTCTGTGACTTCAAAACCCTAGGGGTTGACCTTGAGTCTTCCCTGGTGCTTTCTGCCGAAGGCTCTAGGTAAGGCCATTCTCCTTGGCTGTGGTGTAGAGCACATTTTTTACATCTTCTCCTGCCTGGACTGGCCCAAGGGCTCCTGTTGAATTTGATTGTGAGCCCTGTCTATCATGTGACCTGAAAAAAAGAATTATTTTAAATCAGGCCCTGAGCAATGACAAGCATTTGATCAAACTGTAATTTGGAATATGCATTCTCAAGAAACCCACAATGCCTAAGAAAGCTTAGGTTTCATTTTTGCTAGTTGTTGGAGACAGACATTATTTTACTGATCACATCCATTGGGATCTGGCGATGACCATCTTGCCATTTTATCCCTAAAAATTGGATTAATTGGATCTCCTGTTCAGATCCCTTGACCTTACAACTTTATTTTACAGTGAAACAAGCCCTCATATGGATTTAGAGTATTTTCTCCCCTTTCTCAGAAACTTCTGTTGCTGTATTGCCCCACACAATGATGTCATCAATGTATTGCAGTTGTTCTGGAGCTTCACCCTGTTCCAGTGCAGTCTGGATCAGTCCATGGCAAATGGTGGGGCTGTGTTTCCACCCCTGGGGCAGTCAGTTCCAGGTGTACTCGACACTACTCCAAGTGAAAGCAAACTGTGGCCTGCACTCTGCTGCCAAAGTGATTGAGGAAAAACTCAATAGCAGTATCAGTTGTAGCATACCACTTGTCTGCCTTTGACTCCAGTTAGTACTGGGAGTTCTAGCATGTCCAGCATGGCAGCACTCAGCAGTGACATAACTCCATTCAGGCCATGGTAGTCCATGATAGAATTTTGCTGATCACTCCTTGTCTCTCCAGTTCATGGATCAGCTTATAGATGGGAATAAGGGAGTCTCAGTTGGTGTGCTATTGATGCAGGTGCAATTGCAGTAGCGATTGGCACCTGCTGTTCTTAAACCCTCAGCAACTCCACAACAGAAGGTTCTTCTGAGAGACCAGGCAAGGTAGACAGCTGTTTCATTTTCTCTATCTCCAAGACAGCTATATCAAAATCTTCTCCCAAGTAACTAGCGAAAGGATGAGATATAATGGTCTTAAGTTGCATCAGAGGAGGTTTAGATTAGACATTGGAAAAAATTTATATACTGAAAGAGTGGTGAGGCATTGGAACAGACTGCCCAGGGAGGTGGTGGAGTCACCATCCCTGGAGGTGTTCAAAAAACATGTAGACATGGCACTTCAGGACATGGTTGTTAGGTAGATGGTTGGATTTGATGATCTTGGAGGTCTTTTCCAATGTCAATGACTCTGTGATTATGTGAAAATCCCAGTGGTACCCTTTTGGGTCCTTGAAATACCCTCTCCTAAGGTAGTCTATGCCAAGGATGCACGGGGCCTCTGGGCCAGTCACAATGAGGTGCTTTTGCCACTCATTCCCAGTTAGGTTCACTTCAGCTTCCAATAGAGTTAGCTGTTGGGAGCCCCCTGTCACTCCAGAAATACATATGGGTTCTGCCACTTTAAAGTTGCATGGCATTAGTGTGCATTGGGCACCAGTGTCCATTAGAGCCTTATACTTCTGTGAGTCTGATGTGCCAAGCCATTGTATCCACACAATCCAGTACACTTGATTCTCCCTTTCTTCTACCTGTCTGGAAGCAGGTCCCCTCTAGTGCTGGTCATAGTATTAGTTATCGATGAATGGGTTAGTGTGGTATTTGTGGGTCTGAATCTTATCTTGGTTACTCACTTCTTGTGAATACAAATCAGAGATTCTTCTCATAAGATTGGGAGTACAGTCAGCCCTTATACTCTGTTTTTGGAGGTGATTACTGGAAAATGGAAAATTCTCCTAGAAGAACCCCCATTTCTAGTTGTTTTTCTTGCAACATGCATACCCACTCATCTAGGATCAAGGTGGATTTTCTATTTCATTTTTTCATGTTTTCTCCATGGTCATGCAGGGTAAACCACAGCTTCCCCCATGGTGTATACCACTTGTATCGAGCAGAGGAATGCTTGCTCCTAATAGCTTAGATATTGGTCCATGCAGGCGGGGAACAAAACTTATTCTTGAATCACTGGAACTCTTGGGACAGTTTCTCTACACATTTTTCCAGGATATCTGTCAGTTTCTTCACAGCTAAGATGCAGGCCTGTAAGGAGGAAGAGAGATTCTCTTCATAATCCCTGAGATGGGTAGCCACCTCACTCATGGTTGGTGCCTCACTGTCTTCTCTTAAACCTAGTATGTCTCTGTTTATACCGGGAGCGGAGAGATGCAGCAACATATAAATTCAGCAAGAGCAGGCAAAAGAAGCAACTTTATTAATTTACAACCCCATTATATATACCCTAGCCCCATAGGGCGATTGGTCAGTGATCACTAATCTCCTAGGGTGATTGGCTAAAGTCCTACAACACCTATTTCAAAATATTTTTCCAATGTACCATAAACAGAACTTAGCAAAACACCACGTGTTAGTCTAGTTTACAAAACCGTCCTACTGTTTCTCATAACACGTGTGAGAAAGGCAGGATTCTCACCGAATATTGTGAGAACCTAGGAAAATCCCTCTGCTAGCAGCTTTTCAGCATCCACAATTCCCCCTTTTTGTTCAAACACCAAAAAGGTATCGTTTGTAAACCTCTGCGAGTAGTCTTGCAGAAGGGAGAACAAACGCAACATAAGGGATTTGCTTGGTAATGGCCAGTTACCAAACAGAGCCTAAATCGGATGCTGATAAGGGGTCGGTCTGGTAATGGCCAGTTACCAAACAGATGCTGCTTTAAAGTGGGCAGAGAGACTCTCCAGCGATGCCATGGGAGATACGTCTAGCAAACCCAGTTCTACATCACAATTCTACCAGGTATTAATCTTAAATAGAAATTTACATCAGTTATTAATTCTAACATAGCCTTAAGGGCTTTAACTTTCTGACTCCATAACAAAAGAAACTTAAAGTTCAGTCTCTGCTTGTGGAAGGACCATCTGCCTGATGGTCGGTATCCTGGTCATCACCAGAAGGATCATTTGGTTGATGATCTGCATTCTGGTCAGCATTTGGAGGTTGCCTGTTCTGTCTCTGGTGCCGCAGGTCAGGGTGAACGCATCTTGCAGGTAGCCACCATACCCCAGTATCTGTGGAAATGCAAGCATACCCACGACCCCAAGCAATAAGCTCATGCGGGCCTTCCCAATTGTTGGTGAGCAGATCCCATACCCAGACTTTTGCCCGAGGCAGGTGCGTCTCGCCTGACGACTGCAATGAGAGAAAATGATTCAGAATAACAGGATTATTTGAATTTGGTGGCACTGTGAGATGATTAATTGTATACAAAGCTTTTTCTAGTCGTCTCTGTGGGGTTTCTCCATGCATTCCCCCTTTTTGTTTTTCCAAAACACGCTTCAAAGTGCCATGAGCGTGTTCAACAATAGCTTGGCCGGTAGGAGAATGTGGAATACCAAAAGTGTGGTCTACATCCCATAGGTGCAAGAACTGCCGCGTCTCCTGCGAGGCGTAGGCAGGACCATTATCGGTTTTCACAGCAGATGGCACGCCCAGGACCGAGAAAGCCATTTTCCAATGGGCAATGACATCGCGGCCTTTCTCTTCACTGTGAGCAGAAGCCCACATAGCTGAGGAGAAAGTGTCAATGGACACGTGCACGTATTTAAATCGGCCAAATTCAGGGATGTGTGTTACATCCGTTTGCCAAAGCTGCAAGGCTTTCACGCCTCTGGGGTTTACCCCTGGTGGCAAAGGTGCAGCGAGCCTGTGACAGTCGGCACAAGCACTGACAATGTCACAAGCCTCAGTTGGCGTTAAGTGAAATTGCTTCTGCAGGGTATGTGCACTTTGATGGAAGAAACCGTGCGATGCCTTGGCTTGTGCAATTTTGTCAGGCTGAGGCACTGCCCATGCAGGGTTGGCCAGCATGTCAGCCCTGGCATTGCCTTCTGTTATAAAACCTGGCAAACTGGTGTGGCTTCGAATGTGCAGAATGTAGTATGGATGCGCTCGAGCTTGAATTGCACACCACAAAGTTTGCAATAGTGAAAACAGAGCCGCATTATTCACTTCCTTTAGAAGTGAACAATCCAAGCGTTGGGTTATATCTGCTATGTAAGCAGAATCAGTAACCAAATTCAAAGGCACCTGAGAGAACCGCTGAAAAGCCATGGCAACAGTCCTCAATTCAACCAGCTGGGCAGAGCCTGACTCCTGCCCTTCCAGCACCTGCCACTCATACCCCTCCCTCCAGGTAACAATGGCTTTCCCTGTTTTTCCATAACCATCTGTGAAGACAGTGGGTCCTTTCACTGGCACCTGACTGTTTTTTGGCCGCAAGGTGAAGCTGGTCAATTTTGCCATCTGCAGTAATTTATGGCTGGTCAGGTGGTAAGAAATCTGCCCTGAAATATTTTGGCAGACAGTGGCTGCTTTTAGCAGTGATAATGCCCGATGTTTAGAGCTACTACCAAGGACTGGTATGCAGAACAAGGTCACTGCTCGATATTGTGTACCACTTTGGGGTGCAGAAAGTAAAAGAGTGCAACCGCAGGGAGGACCAGACAGGACATGTGACCCTAAACTGACCAATGAGATATTCCATCTGTGGTGGGTTGACCTTGGCACGGCACCAGGTGCCCACCAAGCCCTTCTATCACTCCCCCCAACCCCCTTCAGCACGGCGCGCAGGGAGAGAATAAGACGCAAAGCAAAGGGGTGTGGGTTCAGAATGCCCCCTCATCCTCCTCCTGCCCTCTCCCTTTATAGTTGAGCTGACGTCATATGGTATGGAATATCCCACTGGTCAGCTCAGGTCGGCTGTATCCTCTCCCCCATCTTGACACCCAGCCTCTGGTGCCGTGTGAGCAATGGCAGTCATAACACAGGTGTGTTATCAACACCCTCCAGCTCCCAGTGCTGCACCATGAGGGCTGGGTGGGGAAAAGCAGCTCAGCCAGACCCACTACAATCTCCACCCCTTATTCCATACCATTTGCGTCATGCTCAGGCCCCACATAATACATACTTAAACCATCTCTAAACCCAACCAATACATTGTCATCAACTACTATCCCCAGTCTATTAACAGATAGTCCCACATTCCATGAGATTCCTTCACTCGATGACTTGGGTCTCATCTGTCAAGGTGGATGTTCTGGACAGAAGCAGTATGTCTGATTGTTGGACACCAACACCAGCTAGATCTTGGTCCTCACCGTACTCATTTGGTCCTTTACCAAATTCACTTTCTGTTATTCCATCTCCTTCCTACAGCATCATTTCCTGCAACATGCAATTCACATTGCAGATTATCTTTCTGCCAAGGTCAAATCTCCTTGAGGTACACACCGGGTCTCACCATCCTCCCACATTACCCACCAGGTATATCCAGGTCCTTGAGCAAAGCAAATCCCACAAATGGGTTTGCCTTTTCCCAAGGGTCGAGCTATCCACACTGCCTTCCCCAACCACCTCCCAGTGTGCACTACAGGGACCTTATCTCCTCCCACAACAGGCAGGGGTTTTGTTTGGGCAGGGCCAGGATGGCTAACAGATCCTTTTGTGGTCACTAACCAGGTGGCCTTTGCTAGATGTTTGTCCCATTGTTTAAAGGTCCCACCCCCTAATGCTTTTAATGTGTTTTTTAACAGCCCAGTGTACCTTTAAATCTTCCCAGAGGCTTGTGCATGATAAGGGATGTGATACACCCACTCCGTATCTGTATACACCCACTGCCGTGCTTCTTGGCCCAGGCATTCACGAGACTATTTTGGAAATGAGTTCCATTGTCTGATTCAGTTCTTTCTGGAGTACCATGCCGCCACAAAATCTGCTTTTCAAGGCCCAGGATGGTGTTCCGGGCAGTGGCATGGGGCATTGGGTACGTTTCCAGCCACCCAGTGGTTGCTTCATCCATTGTAAATACGTGGCGCTTACATTGGCGGGTTTCTGTGAGAGTGATGTAGTCAACCTGCCAGGACTCTCCATATTTATATTTCAGCCAACATCCTCCATACCACTGGGGCTTTAACCTCTTGGCTTGTTTGATTGCAGCACATGTTTCACATTTGTGGATGACCTCTGTGATAGCCTCCATGGTCAGGTCCACCTCTCGATCTCGAGCCTATCATAGAATCATAGAATCATAGAATCATAGAATCATAGAATCATAGAATCATAGAATCATTGAATCATTATGGTTGGAAAGGACCTCCAGGGTCATCAAGTCCAACCTTTGTCCTAGCATTTCTCAACCACTACACCATATCCTCAAGCTCCACATCTAATCGTTCTGTAAACACCTCCAGGGATGGTGACTCCACCACCTCCCTGGGCAGCCTGTTCCAGTGCCTAACTACCCTCTCAGTGAAGAATTTCCTCCTAATATCTAATCTAAACTTCCCCTGACGCAACTTTAGTCCATTCCCCCTCGTCGTATCATTACTAATTTGAGAGAAGAGACCAACACCAGCCTCTCTACAACCTCCTTTTAGGTAGTTGTAGAGGGCGATAAGGTCTCCTCTCAGCCTCCTGTTCTCCAGACTAAACAAACCCAGTTCCCTCAGCCGCTCCTCATAGGGCATGCTTTCCAGCCCTTTCACCAGCTTTGTTGCCCTCCTCTGCACTCGCTCCAGCACCTCAATGTCCCTCCTATACTGTGGTGACCAAAACTGGACACAGTACTCAAGGTGTGGTCTCACAAGTGCCGAGTATAGGGGTACGATCACCTCCCTACTCCTACTGGTCACACCGTTTCTGATACAGGCCAGGATGCCATTGGCCTTCTTGGCCACCTGGGCACACTGCTGGCTCATGTTCAGCCGGCTATTGACCAACACCCCCAGGTCCTTTTCTGCCAGGCAGCTCTCCAGCCACTCCTCCCCAAGCCTGTAGTGTTGATGGGGGTTGTTGTGACCGAAGTGCATGACTCGGCACTTGGCTTTGTTAAACTCCATACAATTGAGCTCAGCCCATCTCTCCAGCCTGTCCAGATCCCACTGCAGAGCCTTCCTACCCTCAAGCAGATCAACATTTGTGCTTAATTTTGTGTCATCTGCAAATTTACTGAGGGTACATTCAATTCCCTCATCCAGGTCATTGATGAATATATTAAACAAGACGGGTCCCAAAACTGATCCCTGAGGGACACCGCTTGTGACTGGTTGCCAACTGGATTTTACTCCGTTCACCACCACCCTCTGGGCTCGTCCATCCAGCCAGTTTCTAACCCAGCAAAGAGTCCTCCTGTCTATGCCATGACCTGCCAGCTTCTCCAGCAGAATGCTGTGGGAAACGGTGTCAAATGCCTTCCTGAAGTCCAGGTAGACAACATCCACCGCCTTGCCCTCATCCACTAGGTGGGTCACCTGGTCATAGAAGGAGATCAGGTTGGTTAAACAGGACTTGCCCTTCATGAACCCATGTTGGCTGGGCCTGATCCCCCCCCATTGTCCTGCACTTGCTGTGTGATCACCCTCAAAATGAACTGTTCCATAATCTTTCCCGGGACTGAGGTCAGGCTGACAGGCCTGTAGTTCCCTGGATCATCCTTCCTGCCCTTCTTATAGATGGTGGGTGTCACATTGGCAAGTCTCCAGTCATCTGGGACCTCCCCAGTTGACCAGGTTCACTGATAAATGATGGAGAGAGGCTTGGTAAGTTCCACTGACAATTTCCTCAGCACCCTCGGGTGGATCCCATCTGGCCCCATAGACTTGTGGGTTTCCAGTTGGCTTAGAAGATCTTTAACTACCACTTCCTGGATTATAAGGGGACTGTTCTGGTCTCCATCCCTATCTTCCAGCTCAGGGGATTGAATGCCATGAGGATAACCAGACTGACTATTAAAGACTGAGGCAAAGAAGGCATTAAGTACCTCAGCCTTTTCCTCATCCTTGATAACAATGTTCCTCCTTGCATCCAGTAAGGGATGGAGATTTTCCCTAGTTCTTTTTTTGTTATTAATATATTTGTAAAAACTCTTTTTGTTGTCTCTTGCAGCAGTGGCCAGGCTGAGTTCTAGTTGATCTTTTGCCCGCCTAATATTCTTTCTACACAACCTACCTAAATCCCTGTACTCTTCTTGAGTAGCCTGTCCCTTCTTCCAAAGGTGGTAGACTCTCTTCTTCCTCCTAAGGTCCGCCAGAAGCTCCCCATTTAGCCAGGCCGGTTGTTTTCCCCGCCTGTTTGTCTTACGACACATGGGGACAGCCTGCTCCTGGGCCTTTAAGAGTTCCTTTTTAAAAACAGTCCAGCCTTCCTGGACCCCCTTGCCCTCTAGGACTGTACTCCAAGGGACTTTCTCAACCAGTGTCCCAAACAGGTTGAAGTCTGCCCTTCGGAAGTCCATGGTAATAGTCCTGCTGCTCCCCCTCCTTACTTGGGCAAGAATTGAAAACTCTATCATTTCATGGTCACTAAGCCCAAGACGGCCTCCAACCACCACATTACCCACTAGTCCCTCTCTGTTTGTGAACAACAAGTCCAGCAAGGCACCTCCCCTGGTGGGCTCACTTACCAGCTGAGTCAGGAAGTTATCTTCCACACAGTCCAGGAACCTCCTGGACTGTTTCCTATCTGCTGTGTTATATTTCCAGCAGATGTCCGGCAAGTTGAGCTCTCCCACAAGAACAAGGTCTTGCGATTTGGCGGCTTCTGCCAGTTGTCCATAGAATAATTAATCAACCTCAACTTAACCCATAAACATTCAACTGGTCCATCACACTTACTAACTTCTATACTTTCAAAACAATCTTTAACATAGAGAGCCACGCCACCGCCCTTTCTATCTTGCCTATTCCGCTTATAGAGCTTATAGCCATCCATTGCAGAACTCCACTCATGAGAGTCATCCCACCATGTTTCTGCAATGGCGACTACATCATAGCGGACGCGCTTCACAATAGCTTCCAGCTCCTCCTGTTTGTTGCCCATGCTTCGTGCATTTGTGTAGATGCACTTGAGCCGGGCTAGTGACTTCTTGCCCAACAATGACCTGCCACCCTTTTGTTCAACTTTGGCAGGTCCAGTTTTATCCCCTTCCCCCTTCGGACCTAGTTTAAAGCCCTCTCAATGAGCCCAGCCAGCTCATATGCAAGAATTCTTTTCCCCCTTGGAGACAGATGAACTCCATTTGTTCCCTGCAGACCCCGTGCAGCATAAAGCTCCCCGTGTTCAAAAAACCCAAAATTCTGTTGGTGGCACCAGCCTCTCAGCCACATATTAATCAGGTGGGTCTTCCTGCCTCTTTCAGTACCACTCCCTTCCACTGAAGGAATGGCGGAGAACACCACTTGGGCTCCTGAGCACTCAAGTGATCTCCCCAGGGCCCTGAAGTCTTTTTTAATTGTTTTAAGGCTTCCCACTGTGGCATCATTACCAATCTGTATAACCAATAAGGGATAGTAATCTGATGGCTGTACCAGACTAGGAAGTTTCCTTCTAAAATCTCTGACCCTGGCCCCAGGGAGGCAGCAGACCTCCCTGTGGTGTGGGTCTGGCCGGCATATGGGGCCCTCAGTTCCTCTGAGAAGGGAGTCACCAATTACAATTACCCTCCTCTTTTCTTTTTAGAACTAGTCACAATGCATGAGGGAGACTGATTAGCCCTGGGTGGCTCTATGTATAGGTTGCATCTCTTCCTTGATGACCCGAGGTGTCATGGGCCCATCGCGCTATAAATAATTCACCCTTCCGCTGCCAATCCAGATCCACCTGAGCCACTGCCACCTTGGCAGCCTGGTCTGCCCGCTGGTTGTTCTGATGTTCTTCAGTGGCCCGGCTTCTCGGCACATGGGCATCCACGTGGCACACCTTCACCACCAGGTTCTCTACCCGAGCAGCAATGTCTTGCCACAGCCAAGCAGCTCACATGCCTTTGCACTGCCAGTTGCTCCATTTCCACTGCTGCAACCACCCCCACAGGGCATTTGCCACCATCCAGGAGTCAGTGTAGAGATAGAGCACTGGCCACTTTTCTTGTTCGGCAATATCTAGGGCTAGTTGGATGGCTTTCACTTCTGCAAAATGACTGGATTAACCGTGTCCTTCAGCAACTCCAATGACTTGTCGTAGGGGACTCCACACAGCAGCCTTCCACCGTCAATGTTTTCCCACAATGCGACAAGACCAATCAGTGAACAGGGCGTATTGCTTTTCATCATCTGATAATGTGTTGTATGGTGGGGCCTCCTCAGCACGTTTCACCTCTACCTCTGGTGACATCCCAAAATCTTTGCTTCTGGCCAGTTCGTGATCACTTCCAGGATCCATGGGTCACTGGGGTTCCCTACACAATCCAGTTGCGTTATCAATGCAATCCACTTGCTCCATGTGGCATCAGTTGCATGGTGTGTAGCTGAGACTCTCCCTTTGAACATCCATCCCAGCACTGGCAGTCGGGGTGCAGGAAGGAGCTGTGCTTCCATTCTAATCACTTCTGAGGCAGCTCGAACTCCTTCATATGCCGCCAGTATCACCTTTTCCGTTGGAGAATAGTTGGCCTCAGATCCCCTGTATCCTCGACTCCAAAAACCCACAGGTCGGCCTCATGTCTCCCTGAGCGCCCCCTGCCAGAGGCTCCAGGTAGGACCATTCCTCCCGGCTGCCCTGTAGAGTATGTTTTTGATATTCGGTCCTGACCGGAGTGGCCCAAGGGCTACAGCATGTGCAATCTCCTGTTTAATTTGTTCAAAGGCCTGCTGCTGTTCAGGGCCCCAGTTAAAGTCATTCTTCTTCTGGATCACATGGTAGAGCGGGCTCACAATGAGACTGTAATCTGGAATATGCATTGTCCAGAAACCCACAGAACCCAGGAAAGCCCGTGTCTCCTTTTTGTTGGTTGGTGGAGACATTGCTGTTATCTTATTGATCACGTCCATCGGGATGTGTCGACGCCCATCCTGCCATTTTATTACAAGGAACTGGATTTCCTGCGCAGGTCCCTTCACCTTGCTTCGCTTTATAGCAAAACCGGCCTCCAGGAGGATTTCAATTATTTTCTTCCCTTTCTTGAAAACTTCTTCTGCTGTGTTGCCCCATACGATGATGTCACCAATGTACTGGAGATGCTCCAGAGCCCCACCTTTCTCCAGTGCAGTATAAGTCAGTCTGTGACAGATGGTGGGGCTGTGTTTCCACCCCTGGGGCAATCGATTCCAGGTATACTGGACTCCCCTCCAGGTGAAGGCAAACTGTGGCCTGCACTCTAGTGCTATGGGAATGGAGAAAAA
>JANVCC010008641.1:0-16623 GCA_025345505.1 Todiramphus chloris collaris | reverse complement strand
GGGCTTGGTGGGCACCTGGTGCCGTGCCAGGGTCAACCCACCACAGTCAGCCACCGCAAAGGCAGCGTAGGAAACTGTGCGCCCTTCCGCACAGTGACCCCTATCAAAAATTTGTCCCAATTCGTACCCCCCAAGCTGCCAGCACGTCCCGCCCCCAGAGGTTGATTGGAGCGCTAGTAATATAAGTCCGGATTGTAGCTGTATGTCCCTCTGGGTCTTTTACCATTACAGGTCATTCGCTTACATAGCTCTGTGCGGTTCCTCCTAACCCTGCGATGGCCGATCCCATGGGGGCTAAAGGCCATGAAGGAGGCCACGCAGAGAAGGATATAACCATTACATCAGCACCCGTATCGATCAAACCACGAAGCTGAGTCTGGGGCGGACAAGTGTTTGGCAGGACTAGGGTACATTACATCTCTGGCCTTTGGCTAGAGATGTCTACAGTCCAGAAGATCAGAGGAAATCCCGTAGGTCCACTGCCGCTATCATCGCGAACTCGTTCTGTCCTGAGGACACATGACTTAAAAGGCATTAATTGAGCAATGCAGGTCTTTTCAGGGATAGTAACAGGGGGATTGGGCATGGAAACCATAGCATGAATGTGGCCTGTAAAGTCAGCATCAAGAGCTTCTGGGTGTACAAAGATCCCTCGGTGGGTAACATTAGGTTTTCCCACGAGCATTGCACTGAGTCCCTGACCTAGGGGTCCATATGCATCCAAAGGGACCTTATAAATATGACTAGAATCTAGGACGACTGTTGTTGTGGTGTAGACGTCGCCCCCGGTTGATCCTGGGCTGCTGTCTCTAAGGTGGCTGGGTAGGCCTGTGTCTGTGCCATTGCCTGGGGGAACACCTGCATCGGAGAGCAATTCCCCCTTTTTGCACCCCGGCGTGAGTTTCCCGGCAGAGGCCGACCGTCGGCAGGGCGCAGAGATCTGCAGTATTCTGCACGATGACCTGGCCTACAACACCTCTTGCACTGGGGGGTCCCTGCGTTTTCCTTTTGCCTTGGTTTACCCCTTTTCCGTTTGCTCCCAGCCTTGGACTGCTTCGATTCACAATCAGAAGATGCGTGAACGGACAGCAGAAACGCAGACAAAGCAGACCTCTTATGGCTCGCAGACCCCACCTTAGCACAGGCTTCAACCATATCTGTCAGTGTAGGCTCCCCTGGTAGAGCATCGATGATTTTTCTACACTCATCATTGGCATTGTCTCTTGCTAATTGTATGCACATCATCTGCCTCAATGAGTTATCTTCAACCTGCTTCTCAAGGGCAGCAGCAACCTTTTCTACAAAGAGTAAAAATGTCTCTGTCTGCCCCTGGCGTATTTTCATATACCGTGTTTGAGGAGTAGCCATGTTCATGGTCTTAAATAGAGCTCCCATGCTAAAATTTGAGCTTGCTCTAGGATTTGAGGGGGCCAGGTGGCCTGGAAATCAGGATTAGAGTAGTTATCAAGTCCCATAAGGGCATCTACTCCAATGTCATGTCTAATATCAGTGGAAGGCAACTGCTTATTCTGTAGTTCAACCTTCTCAGACAGGTTCTTTCTCCAGGTAGTCTCAAAAACTGCATATTGTACAGGTTGAAGTATAATTTGAGCAAAGTGCTTAATATCAAATGGAGCAAGCAGATCAGCATTCAGCACTCTAAGAAGTTGCATGAGTTCAGGAGAACTAAGCCCATACTGTGCCACTTTGGATTTTAAATCTTGTACAACCTTCCAAGCAATAACAACATGTCTATCACGTTGACCTGTATTTGGGACAGCCTTAAACACAGGATAGGCTTGGACATCCCCTTGCGGGGTGTTACTATCGCCTTGAGTTAGTGGCACACCCTCTTGAGGAGTTATAGCAACCTCCTGATCCTGCATAAATTCCCCTGACCTGTCTGGCAGTCCCACTTTGTCTAATAGATCCCAGTTGCCCTCCTCTAGAGCCCGCAATTTAACCGACTCCCAGAAACGCCTGCTGTTTCTTGGACGGACAGTCACAGTACAGTCTGGGAGTGTCCAAGAATGGCCCTGCAGCAACCGCTTCTTCCGCTGTTCGGCTACCGCAGCCTTCCACCTTGAGGGAAGCGTGCCCTCTGTATCACTGCCTGAATCATCAGACAGGGGTTTCCCTGAGGACCCCAGTACGAACAACGGCGATGGGCTGGGTACGGGTGCCAGGCTATAGGGCGATATGGCAGTGGGGGCTGCAGTCCGTTGTGCAGGGGGTAGCCGTCTGTGGCGGCACAGTTTGGGGCGCTGCCAGCGGTGCAGGTGGATCTCGTGACGGAGCCGCCTCTGCCGCTGGAGACGGTATCGTCAGATTGGCCGGAGGCGTCGGAGCTGCCGCCTCCGCCTCTACCGTGGCCACCGTTTCTTCTGCCGCTGCCGGTTCTGCTGCGGGAGCCGTCGCCACTTCTGCGTTCGGAATTCCCGGAGCCGGCACTTCCGGCCTGGGTCAGCCCGGCACGGCTCTCTCAGCGGCCGCCGCAGTAACGCCTCCGGCAAGTCCGCTAGCTGCTGAGATACCTTCAGAAGCTGCTACGATATGTCTGGCAGTAACGCGAGGTATTGTGACAGTTCCTGTATTGCCGCCAGCTGTTGCGTTAACAGGTCCATCATGGGCGGCTGCACCTGCGCATTAAAACACCCAGAGAGGGGTGCATGCGTAGAGCTGCCGGGTGCCGCGGGCGCTTGTGAACAACTCGAGGGTGCCGCGAGTGCAGTGGGCGTGCGCGCGGAAAACCCGGGTGCCGCCATGGAGCTCCAGGTCACCATTAAGCCAGATCGGACAACTGTAGAGGCCGTGGGAATGACTGGCATAGTTATATTTGCCGAAGGGAGCAGTGCGAAGGAGACCAGAGCCGCTGGGCTAAGGAGAAAGGGGTGCTCCGAGCCATCTCTCTGTTTAAGCATTTCTGCGAGCTGCTCTGCAGGCTTAGCGTATTTAGGGGGAACATAATCCCGGGGAAAGGTGTATTGCCGCTGAACGGGCTGTAGGACCGGCACCGGATCCTGTGGGGCCAGAGACGGCTCCTCAGTACGGCTGCCGCTGGCTGCTACACTGAGTTCAGCAGCGTCCCCCTTAGCGGCGTCCTACTCTGAAGCCGCCACCCCTTCCCTGTCGCCTGTTTTAGACTTAAGTAGCACAGCAAATATATCTCTCCAAGTGCGAATCAAGTCTAGCAGTGTGTCGTCCCCGTGGGGGAGCTCACGATAGAGCCTGGTGCCCAGCAGCCGCCACAGCTCTAAATCAAAGGCGGTGTCAGAGCTCAGGAGAAACTGGTGGTCAGCTGCCCATTGCAAAAGAGTGCAGAGGCCATCCTCCGGAACAGCGCTCTCTTTGACGGCCAGGAAATTCTTCCAGGCCAACAGCACCATGCTTTCTTTCAAGTCACAAGTCCCCATCTCGGCAGGATTTTTCTAATACCCCGGTGTCTGGACTGGTCCCGGCCGCAAACCTCGGGGCTGCGGGGGGGAAGGGGGGGGGGGGGGCGGGTTGCGTACCTCCCGAGAGCTGCTCGGCTAGGTCCGTTGCGCGTAGTACACGTCAGGGTCACCAAATGTCGCTGTTTATGCCGGGAGCGGAGAGATGCAGCAACATATAAATTCAGCAAGAGCAAGCAAAACAAGCAGCTTTATTAATTTATAACCCCATTTTATATACCCTAGCCCCATAGGGTGATTGGTCAGTGATCACCCATCTCCTAGGATGATTGGCTAAAGTCCTACAACACCTATTTCAAAATATTTTTCCAATGTACCATAAACAGAACTTAGCAAAACACCATGTGTTGGTCTAGTTTACAAAACCGTCCTACTGTTTCTCATAACACGTGTGAGAAAGGCAGGATTCTCACCAAATATTCTGAGAACCTGAGAAAATCCCTCTGCTCGCAGCTTTTCAGCATTCACAACTTACACGCTGTGCAAGATCAATGTTAAATGTACTTAATTGCTGTACCCATTCGATACGTTCTAAACATTGAACCTGTCCAGGATAATCTGCTAATGCAATTTCTAGGGCTGATGAAAGGTTTAAGGCCTTTTCAAAACTATTTGATGTACATTGCATTACAATGACAATAGGCTCTCTTCCCAAGGTAGCTTGCGCAGTTAAACGGGCCTTAGTGATCATGTCTGCCAGCACAGTTGGCCAGCTGACAAATGCCTTTTTTCCTGATGTCATAAACCATGTCAGAGTTGTAAATTTTGACATCCCTCCCAGGCTACCTTTTGACCCAGGCACCCAATCATACCCTGTTTGGTGCTTCCCATAAGAGCTAGGACATCTAATTTCAGATTAATGCGGGCTACATGGCTATCAACCATAAGTTGTAGTATGTTCTCAAGGCAGAGTCGTACGTCTGAGGTGAGTGTGATTGTGTCCCGTGGGTACTTGTTTCCCTGTAGTAATGAATACAACGGTTGCATCATGTCCTGTGTGATTGGAAAAAAATTCCTGATCCATTGTATACTACCTACTATTTACTGAATGTCATGAATTGTTCAAGGCTCAGTGTGTATTTTTATAGTCTGTGGTTTCACATCCTCAGGCCCAATGTATGTGCTGAAATATTTCACCCCTGGCGAACGTTGGACCTTTGCCTCAGCTATTGTCAAATTTGCCTTTCTCAGCTCGTCTTTTACATGAGCCAAGATTAGCTCTGCCGTATCTTGTTGGTGTGCTGCTATCAAGATGTCATCCATATAGTGTATCAGCAATGCTGTAGGCCCAAACCGCTTTCTGGTCTCCTTTATAGCACTATCTACATACAGTTGACAGAGCGTCGGTGAATTTTTCATTCCCTGAGGCAATACTGTCCATTGATATCGCTCCGCAAGCGCGATGTTGTTTATGGATGGGACAGTAAAAGCAAATCGTGGTGAATCCTCAGGATGCTGTGGTATAGAAAAAAACCAGTCCTTTATGTCTATACTGATGATTGCCCAGTCCTTTGCTATCATGCTAACCTTTGGCAGACCTGGCTGCAGTGGGCCCATATCCTGCAGTTGTCCGTTCACTGCTCTTAAATCATGCAGCAATCGCCACTGTCCTGCTGCTTTCTTTCGTATGACAAATATCGGTGTGTTCCAAGAACTTGTTGAGGGTATTATATGCCCAGCTGATAATTCTCTTTGTATTAGTTCATTGGCTGCTTGTAATTTTTCTTGTGTCAAGGGCCACTGTTCAACTGCTCATTTGTCAGCCATATCATTTTGATAGGCGTCATTTGCTGCAAATTGACAGTGACCCCCATTACAAATTTGTTATTTTCAAATTGACCTGGGCACAAAAGTCTCTTCCTAAAAGAGGTCTACCCTCTGCTAGGACAACTGGTTTCACTGAGGCTTCTATGGGTGAACCATCAACATCATACACTGTGAGGGTAATGAAGTCCACTGAGATTGTCGCTTGCTGTTCCCCTCCTATTCCACATATCGCTGGGCCTAGTTGTCATGGCCATTCCTTAGGCCAAATCTGTGTTGTAATTATTGTGATGTCCACTCCTGTATCTAGCAGTGCATCATAACGTAATGTCATTGTCTTACCTCCTGCCTCTCGTGTTGCATAAACGGTCAATAGCGGGCGCTGAAATAACGGAATGGTTAGAAGTGCAGCAAGTCCTCTGTTAGGCTCAGAGTTGTATCTTGCATATTGTAATCCTTGATTGCCATCTGCTCTGCTCGCAATTCCCCTTGCCGTTCACTTAGTGCGACCAGGTTGTCTATACTGATGACGCTCCTGTGTGGTTGCGACTTGTACCATTGGGGTTGGTGTTCCTGACGGACCTGCTTTCTCCTGCAGTGCAACTGTTTGTAGTAAATGAGGCAACGGCGTCGATGTTGACAGAGTCTGTAAAATACTTTGTGCAATCGGGTTAGCATTATTACGCAAAGCCTCTAGCAATACTGCAACCTGAGTAGCTGATGGCAAATTAGAACTAGCTATCACCCTCTGAAGCCTGTCTGTAAAATCTAAAAATGGTTCATTTAGCTTTTGTTTAATGGTCATCCATGGTTCTTTTGCGCGCTCATATTGACTCACCGCAACAAATGCGGTTCTCGCAGCTTGTGTCGTTGCTTGCAGTATTCTACCACGTAAGCGTGTTTGAGCCTGCTCCGTCGCAAAGGCACCTGTGCCCATTAAGTGGTCAAAAGTTACTCCATGTAATTCATGACGACGATCTGCTTCTGCTTCTTGGAGTTTCTGTCTAATAAGTGTAGCCCAATGTTCTAAAAACAACGTTAATATTGAGGGTGACAACACTGCCTTAGCCAAGGTCCATACATCTTCCGGAATGACCGGTGTTGCTAATGCCATACCAATTAATAATTGGGTCTCAGGATGTAAAAGCCCGTTATTTTGAACTGATTTAAACAATGAAGTAACTACTTTGTGATCTAACGGCCACCATTCATTGTCTCCCTGTTGGTTTACTATAACTGGGAAAGCTGTGAGGGGAGCCAAACGAATGCCCTCCAGTTTACACTTCTCTGCTATTAAAGACCAATCTGTTCTCGTCATTTCCTTTCTATCCTTATTGGTATCTGTGTTTTCTGTGCTTTGTTCTACAGGGAGCTGCGATAATGGAAATACCCTTTTCTGCTGTTGCACCATATCCTCCATTCGCTGAACTGTTGCTTGCATTTGTTTCATAAGGGCTGTCATGGTATCTGAATTTACCACAGATTCCTCCTGTGGCTCAACTATCTCTCCTCCAGCTTCCTCCCTTATGTTGATTAGAGCTCTCCCTTTGCTAGTTTGATAAACTCTACCCTTGTCTTTATTTAGCAGTGTTGACTGTGTTTTTGACCTTGCTCGTCCCTGTGTGATAATGCGTCTAGGCAACCAGTCCGCGTTGGATAGTACGTTGCTGGCTGCGTCATCACGCCCCTTTGATTCTTCTTCCTCATCTGAGTTAGAAGAAGAGGAAGTTGCTGCATCTGAATAGCTCGGCGGCTGTTCTGACCAGCGCCATGTTTGGGTGTTGTCCCCTGCTTCGTCTGTTCTGCACAATCTGTCTCCTTGCTGCTCCTCTCGTAACCCTACCGACCGCTTTTTATGTCTTCCTTGCTCCTTTTCTGACCCTGCCGGCTGTTTTTTATGCTCTCCATCCCACACATCACTCTCCTCCACCCTATCCCGCCCCGGCTGCTCGTGCTCCGCAACCGTAAATTTCTGCACTAAATCCATCAACTCATCTGCCGGGTATAAGTGCTCGTGTTCCTGTTTTACGTTCTTATCTTCTACCGGATAACATTCCGCCCTTTTTTCTGGCGGTGGGCTGTCTGATAGTGGGCTAGGGGGAGGACTAGGAGGTTTAGAGCCCCCTGCTATTGAAGTGCCCACTTGCGTTTCCCGATCCATTCCTGGGAGCTGAGGACGCTCCACACCAAATAGAGATGCTCTCACCACTGCCCACATTTGAGCCTCTTCACGTTTTTTACTCCTAGCACGACGTATCTTACCCCAGGTGGAACCCCACACCATCGAGCCTGTTTTCTCAGATTCCTGAATTTCCCTTTCAAATGTTCCCCACAATTCATGACACATAATATCTTGAGGGTTAATAATCAACCCTCTCCCCTTTATCCATAGGATGATTCCCTTAATATCCTTTCGTGGGCATTTCTCCCCTGCCTCCTTTACACATTCTTTCAATATCTGTACCACTAAATCAACGTCGATGTCCTTTTCTGGCTTAATCGCCCCTCCAGAGGTTCAGCATCGTCCAGCGCACTGCCTCCCTGGATCACATCCCGATCACGTAGGGGTCACCACTTTTTGTGATTAACGTGTCCTATCCTCAGTGATGAAATCCCGGGAGACACCGAGGGTCCATTGTCAGACTCAGACTCTCATAGAGAAGAAGGCAAAATGGCTTTTTATTAAAGGCTACGGGCACTTATATACCAGTAACAGAGCCAGCCCTTCATGGGTGGTATCCTACCTGGTTTCTACATTTCCGTTACAGCACGTGACCTTGCGCATCACCACATCCCTATACTACCACACTATAATACTTAGTCTCTTCGCCGTCCTCGTTTAGGTTCTGATCTTCCTCATTGCTGACGATGTTGACGGCATCACTGTTGTGCTTTTCTTGCGTCTTATTTATTGCTGGTCGGACCCATTTTGCTGGTATCCATCGTGGTCCTGTATCTGTGGAAACACAAGCATACCCTCGACCCCACGTTATTAATGATATTTCTTGCTTAGAACATCCACCAGAATAATCATTCCAAGTCCAAGTAATTCTACTTTAGGAAACATTTAAACAAACCATTTATACTTCCATCCCTGGAAAGGTAATGGAGCATCTCATTCTGGAGATCATATCTCAGCACATGGAAAAAAGAGGGTTATCAAGAGTAGCCAACATGGATTTACTAAAAGGGAAGTCATGTCTGACTAATCTGACCGCCTTCTATGATGGTGTGACTGAATGGGTAGATTCAGGGAGAGCAGTGGATGTTGTCTACCTGACTTCAGCAAGCCTTTTGATACTGTTTCCCATAACATCCTTGTGGGTAATCTCAGGAAGTGTGGGTTAGAAGAGCGGACAGTGAGATGGGTTGAGAACTGGCTGAAGAATAGAGCTCAGAGGGTTGTGATCAGTGGTGCAGAGTCCAGCTGTCAACCTCTAAGTAGTGATGTTCCCCAGGGGTCAGTTCTGGGTCCAGTCTTATTCCACATCTTTATCAATGACCTGGATGAAGGGACAGAGAGTATCCTCAGCAAGTTTGCTGATGATACTAAACTGGGAGGAGTGGCTGATACACTGGAAGGCTGTGCTGCCTTACAGTGAGATCTGGACAGACTGGAGAGCTGGGCAAAGGCAAACCTAATGAAGTTCAACAAGGGTAAGTGTAGAGTTCTACACCTGGGGAGGAACAACACCATGTACCAGTACAGGTTAGGGGTAGACCCACTGGAAAGCAGCCCCATGGAGAGGGACCTTGGCTTCCTGGTGGACAATAAGTTATCCATGGAACAGGAATGTGCCCTTGTGGCCAGGAAGGCCCATGGTAATCTTGGGGTGCATAAAGAAGAGTGTGGCCAGCAGGTAGAGAGAGGTTCTCCTCCCCCTCTACTCTGCTCTAGAGAGACCACATATGGAGTATTGTGTTCAGTTCTGGTCTCCCCAGTTCAAGAGGGACAGGGAAATACTAGAGAGAGTCCAATGGAGAGCTACAAAGATGATGAAGGGACTGGAACATCTCTCTTATGAGGAAAGACTGAGAGCCCTGGGGCTGTTTAGCCCGGAAAAGAGAAGACTGAGAGGGGATCTTATTAATGTTTACAAATATCTGAAGGGTGGGTGTCAAGTAGAAGGGGCCAGTGTCTTTTCAGTGGTGCCCTGTGATAGGACGAGAGGTAATGGTAGCAAGGTGAAACACAGGAAGTTCCACCTCAACATGAGGAAAAACTTCTTCACTGTGAGAGTGACAGAGCCCTGGAACAGGCTGCCCAGAGAGGTTGTAGTCTCCTTCTCTTGAGACTTTCAAGTCCCGCCTGGATCTGTTCCTGTGTGGCCTGCCATAGGTGTTCCTGTGTTGGCAGGGGGGTTGAAATTGATGATCTCCAGAGGTCCCTTCCAAACCCTTACCATTCTATGATTCTACAAAAATATTCCAGTCCTTTAGGATGAACTCTCATGCTTAATTAAAGTGTCATAGCAGTTATAATGATGTGAAAAAAAAACCCTGTTAAAGACAGTAGCTTTATGTCTCATATGAAAGATATTGTCTGCAGCAGTAGAACATAGTCGCTGATAGGCTACAGAAGCCACCTCTAGGCTTTATTACACCTATCTGCTATCTTCCTTATCACCAGAACACTTTACTGCAACTGCAAGGTATTCTTGATTCATACTAGCCCTCTTGGCTTTTTAGGATATGACAAGATCTCAGCATTTTAAAATGGGCTGGTTTAGCATTTCAACAAAACATAAAAGTAAGTTCCTGTCTTCATGTTTATTTTTTTTGCAGTACCTTGAAGGAAAATAAATTATTCTCATTGTTTAAATGGTTAACAGCTTACAGAAATAACACAGTGAAATTCTACTTAAAGAACTGTGGTGGGTTGACCTTGGCTGGCTGCCAAGCCAGGTGGCCACAAAAATGTTCTATTTGCTCCCTTTTCTCACTGGGATGGGGGAAGTAAGATGAAAAAAAATGTGGGTCAAGATAAAGGCAGTCAGTAGTAACTCTAAACATTGAACGTTATCACTGCTACAAGCAGACACTGTCTGCAGAAATATACTGTTAACTTCAGAAAGTGCAGTTACTTAGAAGAGACTGAGCTGAAAAGTAAAATCACTGTACAGAATTAGTGCTGTTCTAACTCAAACCAGAGAGGAGTGGCAGGGGTTGTGGGGTAGAAGGTGACATGTCCTCTTTGTCCTTTGCTGGACTTGAATCCCTGATATCAAAGGTTGCTCTATAACATTTTAACCTTGCTATTTATTTTTTGTGTGTGTATGTGCATGTACACACACTTGTGCATGGAAAGAGGAATCTAAATGAAAAAGCATAGGAGGTTTGATCTGCAGCTTTATATATCATTGAACCCCAAAGAAGAATAAGAGTAAGTAAGAATAGAATAAGTAATAATAAGAATAAGTAAGAATATATAGTAAGAATAATATATAGAAGAATAACAATAAGTAAGGATAGAATAAGTAATAATAAGAATAAGAAAGAAGAATATATAGTAAGAATAGTATAGTCGTAAGTGATTTAGAATAGCGATAGTGAGTATGGGGAAACAAAGTGCATTGGGGATAATTGTTGTAGCTATAATAGTTAAGGTTGTTATAGGTTTAGGAATAGAACCATATCATATATCAACTATACCCGTGAGAACAAGGGCACGTCATATAAAATAAAAAAGGGGGAATTGTAGGGATTGATAAGAGTAGGACAGAAATAGTTGTTAGCTAGAAGTAGTTATGCTAAGGCCTGCAAGGCCGAAAAACAGCCAACACTGCCCCAACCCTGAGGAGATAAGACTAAGGATGAGAAAAGCACAAGCACCTGGCAAAACAGGAGGATAAGAGGAGAAAAACAGGGTGCTGAAGGAGTCTGTCCCTGCACACTACAGTAGAGCAACAACATCAGCCAGCTCCCTCAGCACTCGTGTGTGCAGCCCATCCAGGCCCATGGATTTCTGTGTGTTTAGTATATGCAAGTGATTTCTAACCCAATTCTCATCAACCAGTGGAGAGACTTCCTCCTTCCAGGCTTTCACTCTTACTTCCAGGGTCAGAGATTCCTCAAATTATTCAAATTTCAAATCAATCTGAATTGCTTGTGTCTGTTGCCCTTCTTCTAGCCTTTTAATTTTTTGTGAGGGGAGAGGACTTTTTTCTAATATTTCTCTACCATGGTAGCTTTTGTGCCACTTTGCAGGTGGTGAGGAAGCCACTCTATATTATTAATCTCATACCATCTTGGCATTCTTGATGTAAGCATGTGCAATTCAGAGTTATGCCATTGAATCAACATTTGTCCCAGAGTGTTATCCTGGCTAACTGGGTCAAAAAACTTCCTTTTTTTTTTTTTATTCTCTTCCTGTTCTTGCCATATATACCCAGTACACTATTGTATGGAGTAATTGTCTTTTCCTGTCAGAGAAATCTGCTGCATATTACTTGCTCCTTCCTGCCCTCCCTCACAAGAAGGAGATGGAAGAAGAGTGGTCTGTTTTCTGTGGGGATTCTTTCTGTTGTATCACATAGGATACGGCAGATCCTGCCTAGTCCTCTTGTCAAAAGGCCAGGTGCGTTTCTGAAGTGCTCAGCTAAGAGCTGCATTGGCCAACTTCCTGAAAGTTAAACACAGCCTCAGTATATGTAATGCAATTTTAATTTTTTTTTAAGAACCTATGAAGATTGTTTAAAAAAAAAAATACTAAAGCAACAGAATTTAGTAATGGCGTCATAATAAATCATATCTGGATTTGTATGCAATATATGCTGCCCAGTTCTTATCTGCCATCGAGTCCAGTGTGGGACTTCCCCATTGCCTGCTTCACAGCATCAGTGGTGATTATGACATAATTGTGATCAGGGGGGTTGGGTTTGATACTGGTTTTGTATATATTTGTATATATTCCATTTTATTATTATTATTTTCATTAAAGCTGTTTTAGTTTTCTAATCCATAAACCTCTCTCCCTTATTCCCTTTTTCTTTCCCTTTGGGAAGGGAGAGGGGTTAACAGAGAGCATCTGTTACAGGTCCCGTGGACGGCCCTGACCCTAAACCTTGACACCACAGTAGTTTCTTTTCTAAATGAATACTAGAGTAAAACTCAAGAGTACCATTCTAGGAAGGGAGAGAGTGCATGTATGAGGGAAGGAGTGTGCGTGCAAGAGAGGAAGAGCTCACAAAGAGGAGAAAGAGCATGTGCAAGAGAAATAAAATGAGAAAGAGAGGGGAATGTGGGGGAGTGAGCAAGAGAGTGAGAAAACAATATAAAAATCAAGAGATAGAAAGTGAGAGTGGTATAAAATGAGTGACAATGAGGGAAGGGGAGGGAAGTGGCCAAGAGATGAGAGGGGAGAGAGACAGACACACACATAATAACAAAGAGGAGATGAAAGAGCGAGAACAAGAAGACTGAGAGAGGCTGACAGAACACAAGAAGATGTAAGGGAGAGAAGGTGCGCATGAACAGTAACATGAGCAGGAACAATGGGGAGAGAGGGGGGAGATAATGAAGCAGAGAGAATGAAAGGGGGAGAGCAAGCAAGAGAAAAGGAGAGAGACTGAGAGAAAAAAGTGGGGAAGGGGAAGAGAGAACAATGGAGTGGGTGCACATGAGAGACAGAGAGAGATAAAAAGGGAGAGGAGGGGAGAAAGAGAGAGGAAAAAAAGAGTGCAAGACCAGAACAATAAAGAGGGAGGGAGAATGAGACAGAGAGAGAGAACAACGGAGGGAAGGAGAGAGGGGGAGCACGTGAGAAAGCAAGAGAGAATGTCGAAGAGCATGAAAGAGAGTGGAGGAAAGCAATAGGGGAAATGAGAGATAAATAGGAAGAGATACAGAAAGGAAATGAGAGAAAACAAGAGGCAGAATGAGAACAAGAAAGAAATAATGAGGAAAAGAGAACGAGAGGGGAAGAGAATGTTCAGATTAGGAAAAAAAAAAAAAAAGTACTTACTGATGAATAGCTTGCAAGAATTTTCGTTGATGTTTCCTTACTTTCACATGATCTATCTTTTTAACCAGCTTTGTACTTTTATAAATTAACCATGTTTCCCTGAGTACATCAGCTGCTGCATTTTTCACCTGTTTCATAAAAGAAAAACACCAGGCTGATAAAAATAGCAGTATGTTCTTTTTTTATCTTTTCTAATGTAAAGTCCTTCTAAAGCACTTAAGAATGCCTAACTGTGGGAAGTGCATACATGAAGAAGTTGCAGCAGTAAGGCCAGAAAGCAATTATCAGACCAAAGGTATTGCTGAGTAATATCTATGTTATTTATAAAAGTGATATTGGGACAAACTCTCTTTGCATCTGGGAATTACTTCTCCCTTCTGAAGAGAGTTACGACCATTTGCTGCTTTTGAAAATGTAAATTACAGTGAAGGATTATTAATTTCTTATCTGTATGTCAATTAGCTAGATGCATTTTATAGGACCATAACATTTCTCTCTTTCCTGTTGTATCATTATTACCTTTGTTTGTCTTAGCAATTTAACAGTGTTATCAATTTTCAGAGCTGTTAGAACAGGGGTTTTTGTTAGTTTTGTTTTTTATATTTTTCCTTATTCTGGTTTCCTTCTTACCATTCTTAGAGCAGATGAAAAAACAACTTGTTAATAAATGTAGCCAGTGTTCTATTTCATGAGTGCTTTGATTTTTATTTTTTTTTAAATTAGATTTTCTATAAAATGCTAAAAATAAGAATAACTACAGTTCCTTCCTAGAGCCTCCAATATTCCCAAGAATATTTGAAAGCAATAGACAAAGAATTTCAATGCACTGCTGATTAATGACAAAATTACTAGGCTACTTGCAAAGGCAAACAGTTCTTGTTATTGATTTATATTTTCTCTCTCTCTGGCTTTATATCATGCCAATCACTGCAGAGTCAGAGCTAACTCAAAGTATAGATAAAGACATTTTAGGAATGCTATGCAGTAGCTCTTCCCAGCAGGAGCTCCTAACCTGAAAACCATAGAAGCATTGAAGAACCTTGCTCCTGACTTCAGTGTAAGCAGAATCAGATTTTAGACACTTCCTCAAGATCTCTAGTCCTTGTATTTCCACAAGATCTGGCTATCTTCAGACTTCTCTAGTTTGTATAATGGATTTGTCATCTGAGGTACATCTCAGATTTGTTTGCTTGCTTTGTTTGCTTTTCATTACCTTTGAGCTTCATGAGTCTGAACTCTGAAACTACCAAACTACTTGGATACACTATCAAGCTGATACTTAGATTTATATGAAGGATAGATTAATAGAATAAACCTTAAAATTCTATATATTTCTCTCATATGCTGCATGAAAGATTGTCAGTTTAATTTATTGGTCTCTAGTTTCACAGCTTTTAACTGCTGGTTACATCAATTATCTCCCAGCTGCAAGGGTCCTCTATAGAAGAATATTCAAATCCTTGTAGTCTTCTGAGAACCTGCTATTGCATTCAACATAAAAGAGAAGCTCAGATCATTCAATTCCTCCACATATCATCTTGAAAAATCACATCCATGTGTAGTGGGTCTGGCTGAGCTGCTTTTCCCCATCCAGCCCTCATGCTGCAGCACTGGGAGCTGGAGGGTGTTGATAACACACCCGTGTTATGACTGCCAGTGCTCACACGGCACCAGAGGATGGGGGAGAAGACACAGCCAACCTGAGCTGTCCAGTGGGATATTCCATACCATATGACGTCAGCTCAACTATAAAGGGAGAGGGCAGGAGGAGGATGTTGGGGGCATTCTGCTTTGTCCTCCAAGCGGCTGCTATGTGTTCCTGCAGCCCTGCTTCCTGGACTCGGCCCGACATCGCCTGTGGACGGGAAGTAGAAAATAACATCTTATCTATCATAACCCACACCCCTGTGCTTTGCGTCTTATTCTCTCCCTGCGTGCCGTGCTGAAGGGGGTCGGGGGGAGTGATAGAAGGGCTTGGTGGGCACCTGGTGCCGTGCCAGGGTCAACCCACCACAGTTCCTTTTTGGCGCCCAACGTGGGGCACGAGCAGCTGCTTGCTTGCTTGCTTTGCGTGCTTGCTTACTTTGCTTTAGATACTAGTAGCAAACTCCTGTGCAGGCCACGGAGTTTGCGTGCACCCGCTTATCTGGTGTTTTTCTAAAATGTTTACTGAAACAATGTCTATTTGCTTGGCTTTTGCACTGATAGCTTCAATGTGCTGGGGAAGCTTCTGTCTCGGGAGGATGAAGGGCCTCGGGAGCACCCTGGCACAAATAGTAACAATGTGTTTCACAGTGGCATCGGTGACTTTGCTGTGTTGGGGGGGCTACCTTGGAGAGAAAATGAATGAATCTATCTCTCCCTTTCTACCAGAAATTGATGTAGATGATTTATTCGTGCATGCTCCCAAGGTCCTTGTCCACCCTTACGTGACCTTTTGGATGCTACTAATCAATATCGTTGGCCTAATCCGGGTTGTGTGTAGTCTGGTCCCAGTTTGGCCTGAGAGGAGACAAGTTTCAGGTGGGGTGGCACTGAAATGTGCCCTGAGACGGCCTGTCCCTGGGTGGCAAGGGGTCTGGCAGGATTTGGGCAGGTTCCTAGGACGGTTGTCACCTCCAGTAGCCTGGGACTTTACCCGCGAACAGGCAAGCAACCCTGGCAAGCTGACACAGCATCTGATAGAAGGGTGCCTTGTCTACCCCAATGAGAACCAGCAGCTCTTAGCACTGCACTGAGGCCTGGCCTGTGCCAATCGAGCCACAGTTGAGTACTCTCAGAGGACTGTGGTTGAGGCAGGGACCCAAACTGCATCTGAAGACACTGGAGTTGAGATAGGGACTGCAACCACAACTGCCAAAGTAGCCCCAGTAGTGAAAAAGAAGCAGTGGACGAGGAGAACAACAGGCCCCTACCCTCGGTTAGTGAGGGATGTGGAAGAGGAGAAAGAACATGACCAGCAAGCTGGACCCTCAACAGGAAGACAGGAGGAGGGGGTGACAGAATTGAAGCAAGAGGCAGAGACCACCCGGTCCCTGACTTCGTCAGAACTTAGAGACCTGAGGAAGGATTACAGCCGCCAGATAGAGGAACGGATGTTACCTGGCTGCTTCGATGCTGGGATACTGGGGCTGATACCCAACAGCTGGAAGGTAAGGAAGCCCAACAGCTGGGCTCCCTTGCTAGGAATCGTGGCATTGAAAGAGGGATTGGAAAAGAGGCAGCAATTTGCAGTCTCTGGAGACGGCTCCTTTCAAGTGTCAAAGCAAGATATCCATTCAAGGAAGACTTAATGAATGCCACCTCCTCAGGAAAATGGTCCACTGCTGATGAAGGTATCCAGTACCTGAGGGAACTAGCAGTACTGGAAGTCATCTATGGGGATTTAGATGATGACGAGCATCCTAAAGATCCAGAGGATGTTCAGTGTACAAGGGCCATGTG
>JANVCC010008628.1:0-10764 GCA_025345505.1 Todiramphus chloris collaris | reverse complement strand
TCTTGGCTTCAACTTCCGTTTCCTCTTGGCCTCCCACTATTTCTCGGTCTCTATCCCCATTCAGCCTCCCACTACCTTTCAGCGCCTAAGGCAGGCCTCCCACTTGCTCTTGGCATAGCACTAGGTCTCGGCCTCGCACTACCTCTCGGCCTCCCACTGTCTCTCAGCCTCCACCCTTCTCGGTCTCCCTCCCCATTCGGTCTCTAACCCCGTGGCATTCCAAACCCTCTCAACCTATCCCCTCCTCTCGGCCTCTCAGCCCCTCTTGGCCTCTCATCTCCACTCGGCCTCCCACCCCATTTGGCTTCCACATCCTCTCGGCCTCCCACGCCCCCTTGGCCTCCTATCCCCTCTTAGCCTGCGACGCCCTCTTGGTTTTTTTCTTTTTAGATCTTGAAAAATCAAGATTATTTTATTTACTCAGCCACACTGTTGGTGCAATACCTGTAAAAGTAATAAATGAACAGGTACCAGCATTTGGAGAAAGAGACACTTGCTTCCCACAGAACTTCCCACACCATAAATTTCAGGCAAAAAGGAAGAGTCAGTGTTACTCCTTTGGCCGCCTCCCCAGCTCTGGGGGCTTCTCCTGCCCCCTTCCCAGGGGATTGTGGGGAGGGGGCTGGGCGGGGCCTGGGCATATATGAGCCACAGCCTCTGCTGAGGGAGCTCATTCAGCTCCTGGTCTTCTTAGAGGTTGGATCTGTGTAGGTCTTTAGATTAATGGCATCTCTTGAGCTCTCCAGGTCAATCTGGTTAGAGAAGCAGAGGGGTCTGTCGGTGGGAAGGGCTTCAAGACTGTTTAAGGGTCACGTGCACACAGATGAGAAAGCTCTCGTGTGTGCAGCTGCTTTTTGGGTTATTTTCTGTCAGTATCTTTGCGCTGAGCCTTTAGGAAGGGCTAAGATGATGTAGTAGTGTCTGCTTTTGTTGTTTTTTTCCTAGGTATTTGTTTTTTCCTGGAATCCCTGACTTGGTTGAAGAGGAACCATTGGTTGCTGTGGCTTTTTCTGCCCAGTTCTGCTGCTCCCTGGGTAAGTTGGTGATACCAATTTTCTTAACAGGCTTAATGGTGAGTTTAGCTCCCAGGGGTTAAAGTGAGTGTGTCTGTGCTGTGAGAAAACCAGTGATGTATCCCAAACACAGCAGGAGGCTTTGTGGTTACCAGGTGTGAGAAGTAATGAAGCATCTGATCCTGGATTTGGGTCAGGTGAGCAGAAAGCCTCCTCTTGTGTCAGTGGGAGAGTGTTGGGGAAGAGGTCTGTGAGTGCAATGATGCTGATTGCCAGCCTTTGTGTTATGCAGGTGATGAAGATGAACCCACCAGCCCCAGGAATATCCTGAGTAATTGAGAAAAGTTAATTCAAGGATGGAGTCTGAAAGCTAAGTGGTGGGACTTGGCCTGGGAGGAGGGGCAAGGGTGGGACTTGTCCAAGGGGTTTTAAAGTCAGTAGGGTGAGCTTGGGCTGTAGCTGCTCTTCCCCAAAGGACATGAGATTTCTGGCTCGGTTCACGTTTGATCAGCATGTGGGTGATTTTTTTTGCAGTGATTTATTTTTCTTTCAGATGCAGATCATAGAAGTACAGAATCACTCGGGTTGGAAAAGACCCTTGGGATCATCGTGTCCAACCGTTAGCCCTACTCTACAAGTTCACCCATAGATCATGTCCCCCAACACCACATCCAAGCGATATTTAAACACATCCAGGCACCGTGACTCAACCACCTCCCTGGGCAGCCCATTCCCATATTTCACTACCCTTTCAGTGAAGATTTTTTTCCTGATGTCTAGTCTAAATCTACCTTGTTTCAGTTTGAGGCCGTTCTCTCTGCTTCTAGATGGAGGACCCGTCTTCTCTGCAGCAACAGAGGAGGCAATCCAAGCACCCTAAGGAGGTGGGTGGGTGCGTGCACGGTGTCAGAGGAGAGGTGATGGATAGATGATGAGCTTCTGTTATGCTGGTTTTATTTTGCAGGTGGAAAGCAGGATCTCAGCACCTTAGGCGGCTCAGGCAAGGCGAGCAGTGAGATCAAGCGGCAGTTATTTTTGAGGTGTTGCCTCACCGGAGAAGTTCTAAGCAGGCCTCATACCTGTTTTGCAGGCCATACCCGAGCCTCCCCACGGCAGCCCGAAACACGGGCACGAGGAGGGGTGAGCACCCAAGGGAAAGGAGGTGGAGATGGGAATCTCCGAGGCCAGGATCCGTTTTTCAGCAGTATTTCTCTGTGCCTTTTGGTCTTATTTGTTGCAGATGCTGAGAGGAGAAGCGAAGTATTTGTCACGCTGTTTCAACAGTTCCCTTTGCTTTTGCCTGGGCCGTGCACTCTTGGCGCTGGATGATAGTGGGTGTGAGCCGGGGGAGTAGGGAGGGGGGTCACAGGGATGGTGTTTACCAGGTAGCATCTGACCCTCTGCATTTGGTTTTGGTCTCTTGCAGATGCCACAAGGCAGCCTGGAGGCACAGAGCCGTGTACGGAGGAGCAGTTTAAGAAGGTGACGTGGCTGTGATCACGGGGTCAAAGGTCAATGGTCACGGGGTCAAAGGTCATGGGATGGAGAGTAGAGGTAAAGAATCATGGGGGGAGTAAGACGGGGAAGGCAGAAAGGGGGAGCAGAGTAGTATGGGGGAGTGGAGTGGAGGGGGAGGTGGCAAGGCAGGGGTTGGGGTAGGAGGAGGGAGAGGGAGAGGGAGGGGAGAACTCTTTGGGCCATCCTGAAAAAGTCTCAGCAATTGTTGCTTGTTCAAAGATGAAGTAAAACTGTCCCAGACGTGCCATCTCCTGCCTTCATCTCCGATGGCGACTTGAAAGGAGCAGCACTAGGAAATCCCTGGCTCCCTGGGAGAAGAGAAAAAGGAGAAAACGGGGAGAATCCAAAAGGCTGGAGGAACGGAAAGCCCGGGGAGTAGGCAGTCCGCCATCTGCCCCCCGCCCACGCCACTTTCCAATTGCTCACTGTCCTTCCCCTCCCCCCCCCGCAGGTGGCAGAGCCGTCCTGCCAGTTTAGCTGAACACTTCTGCTTCTCATTAGTTCCATACCCACCTTCTGTGCTGTTTGCCCACCTTCTGTGCTGTTTGCTTGTTGCTGTGTTTGCCTAGTTGCAGTTAGTCTGTAAGGTTCCCAGAACTTGTTTAAGCAACAGCTCCAAGTACTTGTCACCCATAACAACATCCTCTGACAAGGTTTTGGAGCTGTTTTCTTTATCTTTTACTGACATGAAAGTACTCCTATTGTTGTTTCTCCTTTTTATATACTGTTATGAATCCATGCATGATGAAAGCTTTAAAAAGAAGCAAGAACCACAGGAAAAAAAAAAACCAAAACAACATTCATTTACAGTAGTCTCTTGAAACCAGGCACAACTGAAGGGAAGAGGAACAGTGGAGCCATCAACCAGACAGGAGGATTAGAAGTGCTTTCTGGGGAGAAATGACAGACATGGAAAAACAGTTGATAATTAGAACTGCCCTGACTCAACCTGCAGGGACAAATTGAACTGACCCTAGTTCAGACACGCTCCAGCTGTGGGGCAGGGCTGAGCAAGCCCCAGGTGTGGGTAGGGAGGCTGATGGCACTGGCCTGGATCTTTATAAAGGGGGCTGGTGCTGCCACACCCCAGGCAGCTGTGCAGGGGCAGGTGGCAGCCAAGAGAGGAGCAGAGCAGGACTGAGCCTGCACGGAGGGGAAGGTGAGCTGGGCCTGCTAAGGAAACCCGTGGAGAAGGTGGCAGCGCCTGGGGGGGTGGGGGGGGCAGCGGGGTCTGTTTCGGAGGGGGCAAAGCAGCACTGGGTGGTAGTGGAGGTGCCGCGCTTTGCCGCAGCCAAGGGGTAGTGGCTGCCCCGAGCCAGGCGGCGAGCTCGGCTGATCTTCTGCGTGCAGGTGTCGGCCGGGAAGGAGACCAGCGTCCCGGCCAGCGCGGAGAGGTGGAGGCAAGGGGCTGCTGTTCTGCCCTGTGACTGCCCCGGAGCTGGGAGGTGTAGTCCCGGGGCATGGGGGCTTCCGGTGTGACTTGTTTCTGTCCCTCGGCATGCTGGGAGCTGTAGTCCCGGGGCATGGGGGCTTCCTGTGCGCCATGTTGGTGTCCCGAGGCATGCCGGGAGCTGTAGTCCCAGGGCACGGGGCTTCCTGTGCGCCATGTTGGTGTCCCGAGGCATGCCGGGAGGTGTAGTCCCGGTGCATGGGGGCTTCCTGAGCGCCATGTTGGTGTCCCGAGGCATGTCGGGAGCTGTAGTCCCAGGGCACACTGCTTCCTGTGCGCCATGTTGGTGTTCCTCGGCATGCTGGGAGCTGTAGGCCCGGGGCACGGGGCTTCCTGTGCGCCATGTTGGTGTCCCTCGGCATGCCGGGAGGTGTAGTCCAAGGGCACACGGCTTCCTGTGCGCCATGTTGGTGTTCCTCGGCATGCTGGGAGCTGTGGTCCCGGGGCACGGGGCTTCCTGTGCACCATGCTGGTGTCCCTCAGCATGCCAGGAGCTGTAGTCCCAGGGAACACAGCTTCCTGTGCGCCATGTTGGTGTCCCTCGGCATGCCGGGAGCTGTAGTCCCAGGGAAAACATCTTCCTGTGCGCCATGTTGGTGTCCCTCGGCATGCCGGGAGGTGTAGTCCAGGGGCACGGGGCTTCCCCATTGCAGCGTGTGGGTTACACAATTGCACATTAGAAACTCAAATACCAATAGCTCAATAAAAGAGCTGGTGGAGTTGCTTGCCAAGCCTCTTTCCATTATTCATCTGAAGTCCTGGCTAACTAGGGAGGTCCCAATGGACTGGAGGTTAGCAAATGTGACGGCCATCTACAAGACAGGAAGGAAGGCGGATCCAAGTAACTATAGACCTGTCAGTCTGACCTCGTTCCCAGGGAAGGTCATGGAGCAGATCATCTTGAGTGCTCTTACAAGTTGTATAGGGGGCAAACAGCAGATCAGGGCGAGTCAGCATGGGTTTAGGAAAGGCAGATCTTGCCTGACCAACCTGATCTCCTTCTAGGACAAGATGACCCGACTCTTGGATGAGGGAAAGACGGTGGATGTGGTCAACCTGGACTTCTGGAAGGCGTTTGACACTGTTCCCCATAGATTTCTAATGGAAAAACTGGCTGCTCATGACCTGGATGAGAATACAATCTGCTGGATCAAGCACTGGCTGGACAGGCAGGCCCAGAGAGTAGTGGCCAAGGGCACTAAATCCAGCTGGGGGCAGGTCACAAGTGGTGTTCCTCAGGGCTCAGTGCTGGGGCCGTTTCTATTTAACATCTTTATGGATGCTCTTGATGACGACATAGAGTCTACCCTCAGTAAATTTGCAGATGACACCAAGTTAGGCAGGTGTGTTGATCTGCGTGAGGAGAGGGCGGCTCTCCAGAGAGACTGGATCACTGGGCCACTGCTGATGGTGTGACTTTCAACAAGGCCAAGTGCCAGATCCTGCACTTGGGCCGCAGCAACCCCATGCAAAGCTACAGGCTTGGAGAAGTGTGGTTGGCGCTGGAGGTGCCTTGGGCGAGGAGAGCATTGACTAGTGGGGTAAAGTAGCTGTTATTTGGCACATGTTGCCTGGCCCGACACGTTCTAACTGTCTGTCGTTGGTGTTTTGCAGCTCGTACGCGGGCCGTGATGCGGCAGCAGGAAATGCAGGAGGTGAGAAGCCCGAGTCGTTGAGGTGAGCTGGGTTAGTGGGGAGTAGGAGGATCACGTGGCTGGTGTTTTCTAGAAGGTGTGATGTAAGGCGTTTATATTGTCTCTTAGGTACCAGAAGTGATGGCAGATCTGCAGCATCGGACCTGGGTCCGAGCAGGTCAGAAGAAGCCAGAGCACTTCTCAGGGCAGGAGTGGCAGGGACGAGTTTGGTGTCGGCCAAACCACCCCAGTCCCTCCAATGCTTACTGCTGGCATCGTCTGTGGTGCGTGTCGAGCAGCTTTATTGCAGCATTTCTTCTTCCCTGCAAATGAAGAGCGTCCCAGTCTGCCGATGTGACGCTTCTGTTGAGGGTGGCTTCGGACCCCGGCCCTCTGAAAGCTAAGTTGAGGGAATAAGGGTGGGGAGGAGCTGGGTAGAGGGGTTAAGGTTGGCAGTTACAGGGGGGGGTGTTGCCGTTAACACGGCAGAGGCAGTCCTCGGGGAAGACCGTCACAGCGACCGGGTTACCTCTCCAGGGAATAGCGGCAGGTGCAGGCCGGGCAGTTCCAATGTGAGTGTGTGTAGGTGTGTTATTGGAGTCCAGTACTTGCCCCAAAGATAGTCTTTGGGTCTCAACATCCTCATCATCTGTGTGCCCACGGAGCACAGTACGTAACTCTGTCACTGAATAGGTTCTCGAACGCATCTAGCCAGCGGGAATGTTGGCAGTGGGCCACGTCTTTTCTTGTCTAACATGGCAGGAGCGCGGATCAGTCTCGCATCTCGGAAATCGTCCATCTCAGTCTCAGTTCAGACCCAGTCCAAGCTCAATTCCACCCTGATTTCAGTTCCAGTCTCTGCCCAGTCCCAATCCCAGACTCAGTCCTAGTTCCAGTCCCAGCGTTGCTCTGATCCCAGGATAGGGTTTGACCCTGGTGCTATTCCCAGTCCCAGTCTAGTGCTAGTCCTGGCCCCAGTGCTGGTCCCCTGTCCTACTGCGGGGTTCAGATATTGGTCCCAGTTCTGGTCCCAATCCAGTACTAGGTCCTAGTCCGATTCCCAGTGCAGTGGCAATCCTAGACCCAGTTCCAGCTTCTATCCTGGTCCCAGTCCTGGGGCCGTGTCTCAGTTCCAGTGCTGGTCTCATTCTCGTGCCTGTCCAGTCCCAGGCTTGTCTGCAGCCCCAGTTCTGGCCCCAGTCCTAGTCCGGTTTTAGTTGCAGTCCCAGTCCAAACCCTGGCCCCAGTGCTGCTGCCAGTCCCAGTGATGGTCCCAGTCTATCATGCTTGTACCTGCTCAGCTGGGCTCGGACCAGCTCGACCTCGCTCGGCTGGGCTCGGTCTGGCCCAGCAGGGCTTGGTCCGGTTGGACCCAGCCCTTCTGGGGTCGTCTCGGCTCGGGCCGGCTTGGCTCTGTTTGGCACGATTTGTCTGGGATGGGCCGGTCTGGGCCGAGGCGGGCCGGGTGTGCTGCACTGTACTGGGCTGACCGGACAGGGCTCAGGGGCTCGGCCCCTGTCCCTCCACACGCGTGTCTCCGGCCTGGCCAGGCCTGGTTCCAGTCTCAGTCCCAGCCCCTGTCGCAGTCCCGATCCCAGTCCTGGTCCCAGTCCCAATTGCAATTCAGTCCTCGTGCCAGTCCAGTCCAAGTCTCCGTTCTGGTCCTGATCCCAGTCATGAGGTCTGGTCCGGGTGCTGGTCCCAGTCCCCGTCAGGCTCTGTCCCAGGTGCTGAAACCGGCGCCGGACCCGGCCCGGACCCGCTGCGGGGCTTCGACCGTGGGACGGACCCACCGAGCCCGGCCCAGCTCATCCAGTCCAGCACAGCCCGGACCTGCCCAGTCAGCCCAGTACAGTGCAGCCCGTCTCGGCACAGCCGTGCCGACCCCAGCCGGACCTCGCTCCCCCCCAGGAAGGGCAGGCAATCGGCTGGGCGCTCTGCAGGGACAGACAGGCCGGCCCCGCCCCAGGGAGCATGGAAGGGGCGAGCTCAGGGTGGGGAGGGGCACGGAGACAATCGTGGGGTGGGGAAACCCCGGGCAGCGGGGCCAGCCCGGGACACCCATGGGCCCCAGGACACCCCGGGGATCTGTGACCACTACCGCCCCAGGGCCGGGGTCATCGGGACTCCCCCGCGCTGAGAGGGGCTGCGGGACTGCAGTCGCCCCCCTGTGCCCTAATGTGAGCTTTTAGCTTTTGCTTGGTTTTATCTTAGGTTTTATCTATTCTTGTTTTAATGTTCGACTTGATCTTCTATTGTTTTTAATCTTTGGTTTTCGCGGTTTTGCTTTTCATATCAGGTATTAGCTCTTCTGGTTTTCATCGTAGGTGTGGGCTCTCTCTTTTTTAATGTTACATTTTAGCTCTTTTGGTTTTAATCTCAGGGTTTTACAAATTTAGCTGCCTTTTGAATATTAGGTTTTGGTTTGTGGCTGTTTGTCGTAGGTATTATCTTTCTTAGCTGCTAATGGTAGGTTTTACGTTCCTTTTTTCAATAGTTGATTTTTCTGGTTTTGTTGTTTTGGTTTTAACATCACAGGGTTTTGATGTTAATATTGGGGCTTAGCTTTTTTGCTTTCAACCTTATCTTTTAGCTTCTTTATTTTTAATACTAGTGTTATTTAATATTAAGTTTTAGAGTTATTGTTTTTAATCTTATGTTTTATCTACTTTGTTTTTAACGTTAGTTTCTCTTTTTTTAATAGTAGCTTTTAGATTTTTCGTTTTTAATATTACTTTTAGCTTCTTTAGGTTTCAATTTGAGGCGTTAGCTTTTTGGGGTTTTTATCTCTTTTTTTGGGTTTTAATCTTAGGTATTAGCTTCCTTTGTTTTCAATAGTAGATTCTAGATTTCTGGTTCTTAATAATATATTGTAGGGTTGGTTTTTTTGGTCTTAATATGTTTTAGCTTTTTTGGGTTTAGCTTTTTTGTTCTTAGTGTTTTAAAATTATTTTGGTTTTAGTATTGATTTATAGATTTGTGATTATTAATATATCTCCTTTTTGGTTTAATATTATGGTTTAGTTTCTTTTGCTTTTAATAGGAAATTTTACATTTTATTCTTTTTTTCTATTAGGTTTTAATCTTAAATGTTTTACCTTTTGTGGTTTTAATATTATGGTTTAGGTTTTCCTGGTTTTAATACTAAGTTTTCCCTTTTCTTGTTGTAAGGCATAGGTTTTAGCTTTTACAGTTTTCAATCTTAGGTTGTAGCTGTTTATGGTTTTAATACTGGAGTATGGCTTTTCTTGTTTGTAATCATAGGTTTCAGTTTCTCTTCTTTTTAATAGTTGTTTTTATCTTGGTGTTTTTTTTTTTTTTTTTTTTTTTTTTTTTTTTTTTTTTTTTTGTTTTTTTTTTTTTTTTTTTTTTTCCCGGAAAACAAGGCCACGTAAGCATCTCATGAGGGTCACCAGCTACATTCAGGTCTTACCAGTGAATAGAGTGAAGGCAACGAGGCTAACATTGCTCATCTGTGTGCCTTTATAGCTCAGGTGTCTTGTCTCAGCCTTTTCCCAGGGTCCTGGGTGGGATCTGGTGGGTTATATAAGCCACGGCCTCCGCTCCTGGAGCTCCCTCAGCAGCCGGGCTACGGGTTAGGGTTCAGCTGCACGCACACTGTGCGTGACCACTTTTTGCAGGTTGGGAACGTTGTCCCGATGGTTTATCAGGGGGCTAAATGCTTTAGTAATCTCTATTGCTGATTCCTTCCAGGCCTTTTGGTTTCTGCTGGAGTTTCTGACTTGACTGATGGCGGCTTCTCAAGGTTTTCCCCTCCGGTTCCCCCGTACACCAGGTAAGTTAGCGACGACGGGATTATTTCTTGGCCGATACGTCTGTGATGAGACGGCGAGCGACTTCTGCAGTTATCAGGCGTTCAAAGTGACAAAGCGTGCGGTCCTGCGGTTGAAGTGGGTGACAAGAAAATGTCACTCTGTGTCAGGACAAGAGAGTCGGAGAAGATGTTTAGCCTCTTTGTTTTTAATGTTAGGTTTTAGTGTCTTTTGTTTTTATTGGATTATAGATTTGTCATTTTTAATAGCGGGTGAGTCCGCTCCAGGGTTGTGTCCCGAATGGTGGGGTGTACCCTACTCGGCGGGGGCTGCGGTATTTGTACGTTCAGACTGTGGATGACTACGGGATGCTTGCACAATTGTTCTGTACTGATTGTATTGAGAGGATAGATGATTTAAGTACAACAGACCCACAGGTTAAATACCTCAGCTTGTGGGGTTTTATTTTCCCCCTCGGTCATTGTTGGTTTGAACTATCTCAGTGTTGATTCAGACATGGCCTGGACTCGGTTTGGATGGGATCAGTGTGGGTCTGGATTCGGGCAGTGTTGGATTGGAAGCAGTTTGCACTTGGTCAGTGTTGTCACGGAGGAAGCGTGGACTTGGTTGGTGTAGGTCTGGATGAAGTTGGGACTCGGTCGGTGTTGGCATGGAGGTGGTCAAGATGCGGTTGGTGTTGGAGTGGATTTAGCATGTCTGTGTTTGTGGCTAATGTACAGATAGTTTGTAGTTGTAGAGTTGACGTACGGGTTCCCAATTCTCTTCAACTACTTCCACTACTTCGTTTCTCAAAGTTGCTTTTCAAAGAAGGGAGAAATAAAAAAATGTAAATATCTAAAGATTGCTCCCAAAACAAAGCTGTTAGCCGCGACTCCTCATGACCTCCCTCACCTATGCCTGGCAGCCCATTCACAGGTCCACAGACTATGGACCTGACGCCTTTACTTTAGGCTACAGAAGAGGTTGTTTGCAAAAATAAGCCTGGATATTTTTTTCAACCTGCTGAAACTAAAAATAAGAGATTTCTAAGGATTGCTCCCAAAAGAAAGCTGCGAGCCCCGACTTCTCATGGTTGTCTTCCAGCACTCATGGTAATCCATTTACAGGTCGTCTCGCCCCCCCCACCCCATCTCAGCCTCTAATCTCTCTCAGCCTCCCACTGCCAATCGGCCTGCCATCACCTCTTGGCCTCCCACCACATTTGGCATGCGCTCCCTCTTGGCCTCCCACTACCTCCCAGACTCCCAACCCTCTTGGCCTCTAACCCCCACACTGACTTGGCCTCCCGCCCACTCTCGGCCTCTCGCTCCAGTCAGTCTCTAAGCCCTCTGGCCTTCCAAACCCTTTCAGCCTCC
>JANVCC010008593.1:0-21473 GCA_025345505.1 Todiramphus chloris collaris | reverse complement strand
CACCAGTGACCCTCACTTTGCCTGGCCCCAGCCCAAGCCTTGTATAGTGTGCATGACATCAGAAAGGTACTGAATAACTTACTGTCTGCTTTGGTTGTCCAGCCTGGTTGTGGCCCCATCCAAAATTCTGGTGGAAGTTAACCCTATCCTAGATGAAGTCAGGGCACCAGATCTTAAATACAAATTCCGCCCTCATCCTTCCCTTCTTTGTGGGCCCAGCTCTGCTCCCAGTTCTCCAACTCCTCCCTCCAAGGAGGGCAAGGGGGCAGGGAACGGGAGTTACAGTCAGTCCCAGTCTGTTCCATGTTGTTCCTGCCACTCCTTCCTTCTCAGGGGGAAAAATCCTCACAGTCTTAACCTTTGGCAACATGGCATCCCTCCCACAGGAGACAGTCCTCCATGAACCTCTTCAGATAGCATAGGTCCCTTCCGTGGGTCATAAACTTCCCAGGAATGGACTGCTCCAGCAGGGACTTCCCTCAGAGTCACAGCCATCTTTGGTATCAGTCTCCTCCTCCAGCATGGGGTTCTTCATGGGATTCAGATGGGATTCTTCTCCATCACTGATCTCTAAGAGCTAAAAAGTCTGCAATCTCCTTACAGGCCGAAGGGGAATGGATGCTTCTGTTTCCCCCAGACTGTGTCCATCACCTGGTATGCAACTGCAAATCGCATATACTAAGTGAAGGTATTTTCTTTATTCTCATGAGTGAACAATCATGGGTGCTTGGTCAAAACCAGCATGCCCAACAGCGTCCAAAAGTATCAGTTATTTATACACAGAATCTTAATCATATTCTTCTTTCTAATACGTATTCATCGATATTCAACTATATGATTGGTCAAAATTTCCTCAATTGCTATGTAAATTATGGCACATGTTCTATCTGTTATCTTAACTACTTATTTCCTTGTTTTTTTGAGGAGGTAGTATAATTGGTGTAGGTGGCCTGTGAATCTGTGCTTGTGATCTCCTCCTGCCAGAATTACCTTTCTGACAGTTTTCAATTTCTCAGTCTTCAACAGTTCCTTATGGCTCGTTGGTTGATCAACTTATTAGTGTTTCTATAGCCATTGTTCTAGACAGTGATATGCTATTATTATTAGTTATTAGATCCTGCTTGTAATTAAAACAAGAGTAGGTTAATAAACATGTTACTAGGTATGTAATTGCAAAACCAAACAAGGCTTTTCCATTTTAACTAACTTTAAATATATCAATAATCAATATTTTTCAAACTTCTAATCTTTTCTGAGCATTGATATGACTTCTGCGTGCCTCCTTTGTGTCCATCCTCACTGACATCTGGGTGACCACGTGGTTGTCTCTCTCCCGTCCCACTCCTCTCCAAACAAAATATATCCTCAAAGAAACAGAAGTTGACCAACAGGTTTCCCCTCTTCAATATGTTCATTTGATGAACATGAGCACTGCTTGCCTCTGCCGTGGCCAGAGTCACATCCAACTTTGGAGCGGAGAGATCTCTGTCAAAGCCAGCAGATTCCTCTCAAAACGCTGCTAGACACAAACCTCAAATATGCCTACAAGATAATAAAGCAGTAATGTTTCTAGCCTGAAAGCCAACAACTACTGAGTCTCTGTCTCCTAGGCTTTATAGCACAGAACACTCTAATATACCTTAGGTTTGGCACAGCAAAAAAAAAAAAACACCTTCACCCACTGCCAGTGAGTCAAACACTGATTTTCAATAAGCCTTGGAAAAGGAGGGAAAACCTGGGTAGTAGAGTGCTCACAGCCTACTAACCTTTACCACTATGGTAGTGGTAGACTACTATATTCAAACTAAGCATCAGTATAATAAATTACAGTATTGCCCACAACCATTGAGGTACTACAGCTTCAGTAATGTCTGAAATTCATAGGAGAAGCAGAAAGAAATATAACTTCATCCAATTGAATACAAGCCACACAGCAGGTTAAGGTTAAGGTTAGATACAATTGGGTTTAGTTTCTTAGAGATAATAACACTTTAACCTTCTTACTTGGGCAATAATCAGCCTGGTGGACATGGAAGAATCTAAACTTCAGTAGGACTTAATCTGCCATTTAATGACACTACCTTCCCTAGTAGACCCTGCAGCAGACTCTAGTCTTTGAGTGCTTCTGGAGACTTGCGGCAAATCATGGCATGGACTCCACAGTTGACGTGCAGGATAGACACTTTATTATAACAACAAGCAGCTTACATAGCCAGTTATGCTTACCACAAAAGCTTGATTGATATTGGCACTTAGCCATGGTCCTTTCAGCAGCAAGCCGGGCAAACACAGAGGTTCTTCTCAATTTCTTTTGGAACCATCATAAAAGCAACATTTCAACAAGCAGATAGTCACAAGACATTCACGAGCTGTTCAGGCTGGTGCTTCCACTCAAGCTGCTGAAGTTGTCTTTGTTTCAAACTTGATCTCTTGGACATCCTGAAGGTAAATAGCCCCATCTCAACACTCCTCATATTTCCACCAGCCTAACCTTGTCATAATACTCCACAGAGACTATGTAGTTTATTGACTCCTTTTGAAGGCTTTTCAGTGTATGAATAGTTCATCATAATGAATAGCTCTTCTGCAATGAGGAGCAGGTTGAAAGCTTGTGGATTACGATTAAGGTGGAGACTAGTATGGGAGACATTGTAGTAGGTGTTTAGTACAGGCCACCTGATCAGGATGAGGAAGCTGATGAGGCCTTCTACAGGCAGCTGGAAGCAGCCTCGAAATCACAGGCTCTGGTTGTCATGGGGGACTTCAATTACCCTGAACAGTGACCACTGCAGCGTGCCATGATTTATTCATTATCCAATCTTTACCCAAGCTGAAGTTGTTCTCTATAGTCTCATTTTCATTTTAGGAAGAAGTAGGATGCCTGACCTTCCCAGGCCCCTGAGAATTTGTTCAGCCTCTATGGCTCATTAAATACTGTATTGTGGGCCTCATGAGGCCATAGAAATAAATTCTGTTAGTGAAGAATTGGATCTTAAAAACTGCTAAAGGGATCTTGCCACCATTTTTAATTCTCTGTGATTTAAAAACACAGTTGCAGAGCAGTCAGATGGGACAGCACAGGCAATGGTGGTGTGAACGCATATCTCTGAGGTTAGCACAGACCAAACTATTCATGCAGCCAGAGGCTGACTTCAGTCCTTGTTTCCCAGCTGTCTTGTATGTATCTTCTTCTGGTGCAGCTCAATTAGTAGGAACCTAACCTATTAGTAGGTCTAGCAACACGTTCTAGGAATCAGTTCCTTAAAATTCACTGAATAAGTGAATGTGGACAAGCCCCAGGAGAAAGACTACTGGTGACTTAAAATGCTGAAGTGGTATACATTTTTAATAAGTATGTTGATAATTTCCTTTTCTTTCCAAGCTGTGACTGAACAAACTTCTCTGTTCTGTCAATGACACAGATTTCAAAGAGTCTTTCAGAGAGTCTGTTTTTGTCTTAAGCCTTTTAATCATCATCTATAAATTGACAGGACTGAAAGACCATGTATGTTAGGACAGCGACCACAGCAACATGCCACGATTTATTCATTATCCAAGCACGATGTTTGAAGTCATGTCTGAATCAGTGCAACAGAACAAGCCTCAAAACTAAATTGATATATGTATTTTAATGGTATTTATGTAATATATGCAAAATGTATAATACATAGATAGTAACACACAGATTTTTTTAATGTTAGTGAAATTCTCAACCCCTTCCTTGTTCTTCACAAAGTGTCAGATGACCTTCCTCTTCAACATGGGCCCACACAAGAAAGCTGACGAGTTGTCATTCCCTCACCAACATAGACAGAGTTCACTGTACCACAGGAAATTTTGCTATGACTGAATAATCAGACTTCATTAAAGGCATCAAAATATATTGATAAGATATAGATCCTTCCACTGCAGGAGACCATAAAGGACACTCACACACAGGCCAATGTGATCAAGCGAATGCTGTTTATTATGGGTTACATAGTTGCTTATATATCTCACTATTCCTAACACGCACTACTAACCTCTACATGACTGGTCACTTTGTAAAAAGCTATGCACTCTTAATTATACATGATTGGTGACTTCTGTCTGTCAATGCAGCAGGCACACAGCAGTCTTTTCCCTTATCTTCCTTCTTGGATTCAGGGAGTTGTTCTTCTCTTCGCTATCTTCCTCCCTCGCAGCTGTGGCCGACCTTGAGGCCTCGTTCTTGCAGTAAATTCTGTTAGCTTATGAAGGCTGGATTGCTTACATGTCCGTTGCTAGACAAAAACTCCTCTATATTCCACCACTTTGAACAAAGTACTGGAATGGTTAATTATCCTCCACCTTAACACCAGGAACCTTACTTCTAATCTGAATAAAGTCTAGCTACATTTTCCAGACACCAGTTTCTTGTGGTGGATTTTGCAGCTAAAGAAACCTTAGTGATCCACACCTCTGGATGCTCTTGGCTTTTTCTCTGATTTAATTGGAAGGATGGAATAGGTTTCTTCTCAAATGAAATCTTTCTGTCATTGTTTTTCTCCCAGGTATCACCATTTCCACAATCTATTAATATTAGAAACGATTATGGCCTCTATTGGTCGTAACTATAGCCTGTGACTCAGTGCTAGATACCACTCCTGGCAGTCTTCCTACAAAGAATAATGATGTCGCCTCTGACTGAGGAGAAGATGAATTCAGGGGTTATTACCTTCATCTCATAGTTTTGATTTTGCTTTTTTACCATTTTTAAGAAAAAAGTGAGGGATTTGTTTTCTTTTGATGTTATGAAATGTCCATGAACTTTTCTATATCATCCATATTTTAAAAAGAAGTATACCGTGCAGTTCCATGTGCAAAATTTAAGTTCTCCCACTTAAAAGAAAACCGTCATCTGTAAAATGAAGTAAAGCTTGTTTTGATGTATTTGTCATGCCACAATGACAGAGTACAGTCCACGTATTCAGTGGATTACATTGCTTATTCTCAGATTTCATCACCACAGAACAATGTTCTCTTTTTGTAAACTAATAACCAGAAGTTCCCAAAGCTTTGAAATTGAAATACTGTTTCAGAATATATGCAAATGAGATATAGGATTTTCATCATAGTGTGTAAAAAATTGTTTGTGCTTTTTGACAGTGTACAAAGACATGGAGAGATATGCACTTACATACAGTCCAGCTTCAGGAAGTAGGGGATGGATGGATGCATGCATGCATGCATGCATGGACAGGTAGAGAGATGCATGGAGGAATTATTTTGTGAACTGACTACAAGGATGAGAAGAAGGATATAGTACCATGAGAACTGCCTTAAAAATTTTGGAAAAAGACAAAATAACAAATTACAATTTCTTTTATGCTGCATATAATTACCCTGACATTTGTTGGGAAAGCCACACAGCCAGGCATGCGCAGTCCAGTAGGTTCCTCCAGAGCACTGATGATAACTTCCTAACGCAGGTGGTGGAGGAGCTGATCAGGAGGGGAGTGCTGCTGGACCTTGTACTGACAAACAAAGAGGGACTGGTTGAGGATGGGAAGGTGGGAGGCACCCTTGGCTGTAGTGACCACGAGACGGTGGAGTTCAGAATTAGGGGCAGTAGGCACAGGGCCACAAGCAGGATCACTACCCTGGACTTCAGAAAGGTCTCCTTTGGCCTCCTCAGGGAACTGCTTGGAAAAGTCCCATGGGACAGGGCCCTAGAAGGTAAGGGGGCCCAAGAAAGCTGGCTAATATTCAAGCACCATTTCCTCCAGGCTCAAGATCAGTGCATCCCAAAGAGTAGGAAATCGAGTAAGAGAGCTAGGAGACCTGCATGGCTGAGCAGGGAGCTACTACATAAACTTAAGCAGAAGAAGGAATTATACAGAACATGGAAGGAGGGGCAGGCCACTTGGGAATAATACAGGGAGGTTGTCAGAGGATGCAGGGATGCAACAAGGAAAGCTAAGGCCTCTCTAGAACCAAACCTGGCGAGGGAGGTCAAGGACAACAAGAAAAGCTTTTTCAAGTATGATGGAGGCAAAAGGAAGTTGAGAGAAAATGTGGGTCCGCTGCTGAATGAAGTGGGTGCACTGGTGACCGAGGATAGAGAGAAGGCTGAATTACCAAATGCCACCTTTGCCTCGGTCTTTACTACTCAGGCCAGCTACCTGGAGTCGTAGGCCTTCAAGACCACAGAGGAAGTCTGGAGGGAGGAAGTTTCTACCTCTGTCAAAGAGGCTTGGGTCAGTTGAACAAACTGGACATCCACAAGTCCATGGGCCCCAATGGGCTACACCCGCAAGTGATGAGGGAGATGGCAGGGGTCATTGCTAGGCCACTCTCCATAATCTTTGAGAGGTCCTGGAGATCAGGAGAGGTGCCTGAGGACTGGAGGAAGGCCAATGTCATTCCAATATTCAAAAAGGGCAAAAAGGAGGACCCGGGTAACTATAGGCCAGTCAGCCTCACCTCCATCCCTGGGAAGGTGATGGAACAGCTTGTTCTTGCCACCATCTCAAAGAACGTGGAGGAAAGGAGGCTTATCACGAGTAGTCAACATGGGTTCCGTAAGGGGAAATCATGCTTGACTAATCTGATAGCCTTTTATGATGGCACAAGTAGTTGGATAGATGAGAGGAGAGCAGTGGATGTGGTATTGCTTGACATCAGCAAGGCTTTCAATACTGTCTCCCATGGTATCCTCACAGCCAAGCTTAAGAAGTGTGGATTGGGTGATTGTGCAGTGAGGTGGATTGGGAACTGGCTGAAGGACAGAGCCCAGAGAGTTGTGGCCAGTGGAGCAGAGTCTAGCTGGAGGCCTGTGGCTAGTGGTGTCCCCCAGGGGTCAGTGCTGGGTCCAGTACTGTTCAATATATTCAACAATGACCTGGACAAAGGGATAGAGTGTACCCTCAGCAAGTTTGCTGATGATACAAAACTGGGAGGAGTGGCTGACACTCCAGAAGGCTGTGCTGCCATCCAGCATGACTTGGACAGGCTGGAAAGCTGGGCGGGGAGAAAGTTAATGCAATTTAACAAGAGAAGTGTGAAGTGCTGAATCTGGGGAAGAACAACCCCATGTATCAGTATAGGCTGGGGGCTGATCTGTTGGAAAGCAGCTCTAGGGAAAAAGACCTAGGGGTTCTGGTGGACAAGAGGATGACCATGAGCCAACAATGCACCCTCACGGCCAAGAAGGCCAATGGCATCCTGGGATGCATTAAGAAGAGTGTGGTCAGCAGGTCGAGGGAGGTTCTCCTCCCCCTCTACTCTGCGCTGGTGAGGCCCCACCTGAAATACTGTGTCCAGTTCTGGGCACCCCAGTTCAAGAAAGACATAGAGCTACTGGAGAGAGTCCAGCACAGGGCCACCAAGATTATTAAGGGAGCAGAGCATCTCCCTAATGAGGAGAGGCTGAGAGAGATGGGTCTCTTTAGCCTGGAGAAGAGGAAACTGAGGGGGGACCTCATTAATGTCTATAAATATGTTAAGGGCGAGTGTAAGGAGGATGGAGCCAGACTCTTGTCAATGTCAGCCAGTGTTAGGACAAGAGGCAATGGGAGTAAGTTGGAACACATGAGGTTTAGGGTAAACATAAGGAAAAACTTTTTCACGGTGAGCGTGACAGAGCACTGGAACGGGCTGCCCAGGCGGGTTGTGGAGTCTCCTTCTCTGGAGGCGTTCAAAATCTGCCTGGACATGTTCCTGTGTGACTTGATCTAGGTGATCCTGCTCTGGCAGGGAGGTTGGACTAGATGATCTTTCTAGGTCCCTTCCAACCCCTAACATTGTATGATTCTACGATTCTATGATTCAAAAATGGAATTATTCCCAGTATTTTGTTGGAGTACCACAGAATGAGTAATCATGAATAACTCTAAGCATGTATGCCTGCTGTTTCATGCATATTTCATGATTCCTCTGACTGCTCTAAGTATTCTTCTGAGGAAAAAGTCAAGCAGCACATAGTCATATAAAATGATTCACTCCAAGATCAACAAGTAAATTCAGAATTATGAATTTCCCTGCTTGTTCTTTCCACATCTGTTCTACTGGCCAATGACTGGTATCTATTCAATACTTTTTAAACAGACAATGTAGAAACTTTGAGGCAGATGCCGTGCATGTGTAATTATGGGTAACTCCAGTGATTTACTCCTCAATGAGTCACGCTTGCTTAGACAAAAACTGAATCTGATCAACCTAATTTAAGATTTCACAGTGTTGTGCTCCGTGTGTCATCTTGGTCATTAAGGCACTAGCCCGTACAGGTTCAAAGCTCAGAGTATCTGTTCTGAAAATATTTTTGAACCCCTTATCAATCTCATTGCTGAAGTACAATCCAAACAAGTTTGAATAGCATGACACTAATATAAGCAGAAGACAGTTCACTAAACCATGGTTAATTTCATAAGGAAATTGTGAAAGTTATTTAAGGAAGATGAAATTTAAAATTGTTCTATTCTTCTTCTATCAATTTTAATCTAAATGTAGTGGTTTAACATTATTGCTACACATCTCACCCTAATTACTGTTCTTTTTCTTGCAGAAGGCTTCTCTCATTATGTATATCTTATAAAGAAATCACACTTATTGATGGCTCTGGTCAAAGTGGCAGAGCTAAATAGTTGATTATGCATTTTTTTAGAAGTAAAATAACAACAGAAAGTACAGTGTGAATAATGAACATCTAGCAAATTAATTTAAGAGAATATGAAAGCAGAAGCAACATTCAGTTTACGCATTATGATCAGTTTAAATTGGGCATTTTCAAAGTGGGGAAACATTTTCAGGCTCTCTGAAATTGTCTATATAAACAAAAACACTAAATCTTTTTTGTACAACAGATTTGGACCATAGATTAAATTACTGACAAATATTTGTTTGACTTTTGGTTTGGGAATCTTCTGGGAGTGGAAGGAAACATGGCAACTATTGTATCACCTGTGTCCCAGCTAGGATGTAGATGAAATCAAACAGGAGACAAGAACCCTCCTTGGACATTGGTAAACTCAGAATCACAGAGTATCTTTGGAGACCAAGATCATCTAGTCCAACCTTTGACCCGACACTGCAAGTTCTCCACTAAACAACGTCCCTAAACACCATGTCAACAGGCCATTTAAATGCCTCCAGGGTTGGTGACCCCACCACTGAGCTGGGCAGACCATTCCAATGTTTGACAACCCTTTCAGTGAAGAAATGTTTCCTAATATCCAGCCTAAAACTCCCCTGGTGCAGCTTGCATCCATTCCTTCTAGTCCTGTCACACGTCACCAGGGAGAAGAGGCTGTCCCTCTCCTTGCTCCAACCTCCTTTCAGGTAGTCCCCCTCAGCCACCTATGCTCCAGACTAAACAACCCCAACTCCGTCAACCACTCCTTACAGGGCTTGTGCTCTAGGCCCTTCACAAGCCTCATTGCCCTTTTCTGGACAAGCTCCAGCACTTCTATGTCCTTCTTATAGTGAGGGGCCCAGAAATGAACTCATCAGTGCCAAGTACAGGGGGACAATCACCTCCCTATTCCTGCTGGCCACAGTGTTTCTAATACAAGCCAGGATGCCATTGACATTCTTGGCCACCTGTGAACACTGCTGACTCATATTTAGTTAACTATTGATCAATACCCCCAGGTCCTTTTCCAACTTGCAGCTTTCCGACCACACTTCCCCAAGTCTTCAGCTTGCCATGGGGCTGTTACAACCCAAGAGCAGGACCTGGCACTTGGCCTTGTTGAACCCCATGCAGTTAACCTTGGTCCACTGATCTATGTCCCACTGTAAGCTTCCCTACCCTCTAGCAGATCAACACACCCACCTAGCTTGCTGTCATCTGCAAATTTACTGAGGGTACACTGAAACCCCTCATTCAGATCACTAATAAAGACACGTCCTGGTTTGAGTGAAAACAGAACTAATTCTGTTCAGTAATTTTACTTTTCAGCTCAGTTCTTCTAATTAACTGCACTTTCTGAAGTTAGCAGCCTGTTCTCACAGACACTGTCTGCTTCTAGCAGTGATAACACCCCATGTTTAGAGTTACTACCAAGGATTGGTATGAGGACCAAGGCCACTGCTGGATCTTGTGTATCACATTGGGGGCTGCAGAAAGTGAAAGGCTGCACCTGCAGGGAGGAGCGGACAGGACAGGTGACCCTAAACTGGCCAACGAGGTATTCCATCCCATATACGTCATACTCTGTGATGGATCCAAAGGGTCTCTGGGCTCTTCTCCCCTCTTGGACTGCTTTGCCAGCTTTTGCTTGGCTTGGCTTGGGTCCTCTTTCAGTTCCTTCCTTGGAGCACCCAAGGAGGCCTCTGTCCGTTCTGCCTTCCATCCGGTCTGCGTGTTCCAGGGGGGTTGGACTAGATGATCTTTCTAGGTCCCTTCCAACCCCTAACATTCTATGATTCTATGATATCTAAATATGGATACAAGTGTTTTATTAATACTATGACAAGGCTGAGGTCAGGACATTTTCAGGCTTACCTTGAAAACAAAAGTTTGCATTATGGAACATTAAGAATTTTATCTTCTCTGTGTCCCGTACCATCCAAAAAAACAAAAGCTGTAAACCCTAGGGATTTTTAAATTGTTGCTGATAAAACACTTGAGGTTCTGTTGAAAATGTGGCAACTAAATTTTTGAAAAATGGGTCAGACATCATTCTGCAACCTTCTCCAGACAGATACAGGGCAGACCAGCCTGATCTAAAGGAAAAGGGATAATAAAACTTGAATTATGAACTCAATCTGATATCATAAAGTGATTAGCAGGGCAGGTAATAACAAGGATAAACAAGACATAATCTCAGCTCAAGCGTCATTGGGGAAGTAAGTTTACTTATACTTTTCATTATTTAATCAAATCCAAAGGCTCAAGCACTAGATGCAGTGCTTAATAACCTGAGCTAGAAAATTATTCTTCCTGTAATGACTGATTCACACAACACAGATTTTTGTTTCCCTTCCTTCCTCTCTAATGCTTGTTTTTACTACCAAGAAAAAAAAAAAAATAGGTCGATGTTCTCCAAACTTTTTTGATTGTAGAAGCCTATCAGGAAACAGGTTTTGGTCACACAATCCAAATGTGTATATGGGTTTTTTTAATTATATATGTGTGCTACTACAATAAAACACTATGTACATTATAAAACAAGCACAAAAATAGAAATTAAGAAAGATGGCATAAGGATGAAACGAACAATGTTTTAATTTATTCTGTTATTCTATTTTTTTTATTAATGGTTCAAAAAATATTTTCTTCTGAAACACCAATGGATTGTCTTGCACAACCCCTGCAGTGTGTGCACCCCACTTTGAAGACCACTTCCCTAGAGTATGTCATTCTAGACAGAGATGGGGAAAAGTGACAGAACTGCAGAAGGCAAATACCTGTTTGGAGAGAGCATAGATCTGGGATTTAGGCCATAGAAATGGAAACACTTGGCAGGATTCTCAGGTACAAGCAGCATTGTCCTATTCCAAGCAGGGAAAAGCAGTAATTCAGATCTTCAAATGGTCAGCTGCCTTTAAAACAGGGGGATTTGAGTGGTCTTTCTCTTTGCCATCCAGTTCATGCTTGCTGCTTTTTATGCTGTACTCAGGAGTAAAGTCAGATCTACTTCCAAATATTTCCCTCAGGAACTGAAGATGAAGTTTTCTTGAAAAAACAAACACACAAACAAATAAACAGGCTGCGCTTCCTCTTCTTAGTCCAGTTGTTGGAGCTTTAAGAAAGCCTCCACTCTCAACCTGTTCAATAAAATCCCAAGAACTAAAACCAATTTGCTATATCCTTTTTTCCCTGTTCATCTCACTCATCAGTCTTTAGTCAGCTGGACTAAACAGTTTATAAGCAATTTATAAACAATTTATAAGAAGACATCCTGCTCCTGAAGAAGATGGGAAAGAAGGTAACAGTGCATGAGCCTGCAGGGCCATATGTTCTAATTACACTTGGTTTTATACACAAACAGGGAAAAAAATTGGCTCGCTGAACAGTACTTGAAAAGCTATTGCTTTTCAGCAATACAGGTGGGTCATACTGACAATGCGTTAAATATTTTCAGTATCATTCAAACAAATTACTAGACTCCAAGATAATCAGGGAGTTCTCCTACTGGCACAAAAGTTTTCATAAATCCAGTAATAGAGAGATTATCAGCATCACACCATGTTTATTCTGAAGTCAGAAAGGCGACTGTATATCATGAAATAAGCAGAAAAGCAAGATGAATGCAGTAAACCCACCTGATAAATTCTCCGAGGCCTGCTGCCAGTACAGACAGTGCTGCAATCTCTGCTGCCTCATTTTCCCGCCTTACTAGATGAACGTTAGGTCAGATGCAGGTCATCTTGGAAGCAGTATCTACTCTGTTATCACCATGATGCAGGATCCATGTCATGCTTACGTACCGTGCTTTCCTCTGTATACAAAGCTGCTGAACCCTGAGGGGCAAACAGTAGAACAACAGTGATAACTTTGCACTTTTCCACATTCATTATCCATGAACCTATAGCTTAGGCAGTACCTTCAGCATCTTGCCTTGATTTCTATGAAATGACAGTAAGACAAAGCCAATGTCTATGGCAAATGTGATGTTGGAAAAAAAAAAAGAAGCTACTCTCCAGTCCTTAAGTCTTCTTTTTTTCTCTTCACAAAATAAACAATTAAATAATTTTGCTGCTTGAACTTTTAGTCTTCCCAAAGGACCAAAATCACTTCCCAATCCCAGTACCCATCTTCATTCTCTGCTAGCCAACTCCAGAAATGTACAAATGTTAAATGAAAAACTCATTAAATGCACCCTCGGCATGTTTGTCAACAACACTGTCTGGTGCAGTCAACATGCCAGAGGGAAAGGATGCTATCCAGAGGGAACTTGACAGGCGGGAGAGATGGGCCCATGCCAACCTCATGAAGTTCAACAAGGCTAAGTGCAAGGTCCTGTACCTCAGTCACGGCAATCCCAAGCACAAATATAGGATGGGTGATGACTGGATTGAGAGCAGCCCTGAAGAGAAAGACTTGGGGATGATGGTTAACATGATCCAACAGTGTGAGCTGGCAGCCCAGTAAGCCAACTGTGTCCTGGGCTGCATCAAAAGATGCATGGCCAGCAGGTCAAGGGAGGGGATTCTGCCCCTCTACGCTGCTCTTGTAAGACCCCCACGTGGAATACTGCATCCAGGTCGGGAACCCTAACACAAGAAGGGCATGGATCTGTTGGAGAGGATCCAGAAGAGGGCCACAGAGATGATCAGAGGGCTGGATCACCTCTCCTACAACAACAAGATGAAGGAGTTGGGTCTGTTCAATCTGGAGAAGAGAAGGCTCTGGGGAGACCTTATAGCAGCCTTCCAGTACTGTGGTAGTATAGGGATGTGGCGATGCGGAAGATCACGTGCTGTAACGGAAATGTAGAAACCAGGTAGGATACCACCCACAAAGGGCTGGCTCTGTTACTGGTATATAAGTGCCTGCAGCCTTTAATAAAACACCATTTTGCCTTCTTCTCTATGAGAGTCTGAGTCTGACAATGGACCCTCGGTGTCTCCCAGGATTTCGGCACCGAGGATAGGACACGTTAATCACAACACAGTACCTGAAAGAAGCCTGCAGCAAATCTGGAGAGGGACTTTTTATAAGGGTGTGTGGTGACAGAACAAGGGGCAATGGTTTTAAACTAGAGTGGGTAGATTTAGATTAGACATTACAAAGAAGAAGTACAACCTTCTGAGGGTTTTGAGACATTGCAATGTGCTGCCCAGAGAAATTGTGGATGCCTCAGCCCTGGAAATGTTTAAGACCAGACCAGATAAGGCTTTGAGCAACCTGGTCTAATGGGAGGTGTCCCCACCATGTCAGGGGAGTTGGAACTATATGATCTTTAAGGTCCCTTCCAACTCAACCTATTCTATGTTTCTACGGTTCTATGAATTGAAGGTAAATGGAAATGAGGTTGACCGAGTAATTCAACAAAGTACCAGCAGACCACTGCTGTGGTACCTAAAGAAAACCTAACAAAATAAAATGATCTTTATTGTGCCACCACAACAATTTTGGCTTTTCAACAATGGGATGACCTATACAGCACCAGGCTTTCTGTCATCAAATGGGAGACGCCTTTCTCAAAGGGGAAAGAAAGTCTTCACACAAGAGATTGCAGGGATGATTGACAGGGCTATAAGCTAGATTTGAAGGGGGAGGCGGATGTAATCAGGCTTACTAGAGAGGCCCCCAGCTGTAGTAGCTCAACGCATATGGGACAGTGTGCTGGCATTTTGGAGAACCACAAGGCCTACCACCCCTCAAGGGCCAAAACTATGCACTCAACTCCTGCTCTGAAATGCTTATACACCACTGCATGTATCATCAGGGTAAACAGGAGGAATTGGAGATCTGTGTTTGGTTGCAGGGCCATGCTCTCATTGCAGTTACTGAGACGTGGTAGGATAGCTCACATGACTGGAATGTTGTCATGGACAGCAATCACTGAATGTCTTCATTGCTTCAGTCTTTACTGCTAAGACTAGCCCTCAAGAATCCCAGTCCCTGGAAGTAAGAGAGAAAGCCTGGAAGGTGGAAGATTCTCCACTGGTCAGGAAAGGAGCGAATGTCACTCCAGTCTTCAAAAAGGGCAAGAAGGAGGACCCTAGAAATTACAGACCAGTCAGCATCACCTCCATCCCTGGAAAGATGATGAAGCAGCTCATTCTGGAGGTCATCTCTAAGCACATGAAAGAAGGTTATCAGGAGTCAACAGCATGAATTTCTAAAGGGAAGACAAGTTTAACTAATCTGATAGCCTTCCACAATAGTGTGAATGAATAGGTAGATGCAGGCAGAACAGTGGATGTTGTCTACCTTCACTTCAGCAAGGCTTTTGATACTGTGTCCCATAACATCTTTGTGGTTGAGCTCAGGAAGTATGGGTTAGAGGAGTGGATGATGAGATGGGTTGAGAAAACCGGTAAGTTTTTCTCTCAGAGGGTTGTGACAGTGATGCAGAGTCCAGTTGGTGACCCGCAACTAGTGGTGTTCCCCAGAGGTCAGTATGGGGTCCAGTCTTGTTCAACATCTTCATCAATGACCTGGATGAAGGAATATAGTGTACCCTCAGCAAGTTTGCTGATGATATGAAACTGGGAGGAGTGGCTGAAACAGCAGAAGTCTGTGCTGCCATCCAGTGAGATCTGGACAGACTGGAGAGCTGGGCAAACCTAATGAAGTTCAACAAGGCCATGCACCAGTACAGCTTAATGGTTGACCTGCTGGAAAGCAGTTCTATGGACAATAAGTTATCCAGGGAAAAGCAATGTGCCCTTGTGGTCAGGAAGGCCAATGGTACCCTGGGATGCACACAGGAGAGAGTGTCCAGCAGATCAAGGGAGGTTGTCCTCCCCCTCTACTCTGCACTAGTGAGACCACATCTGGAGTATTGTGTTCAGTTCTCATCTCCCTAGTTCAAGAAGGACAGGGAAATACTAGAGAGCGTCCAACAGAGAGTTACAAGGGTGATTAAGGGACTGGAGCATCTCTCTTACGAAGAAAGGCTGAGAGACCCGGGGCTATTTAGCCTGGAGAAGAGAAGACTGAAAGGCGATCTTATCAATGTTGACAAATATCTGAAGGGTGGTGCCAAGTAGAAGGGACCAATCTCTTTTCAGTGTCAACAGTCACAAACTGGAACACAAGAAGTTCCACATCAACATGAGGAGAAACTTCTTCACTGTGAGAGTGACAGAGCACTGGAACAGGCTACCCAGAGAGGTTGTGGAGTCTCTTTCTCTGAAGACTTTCAAAACTTGCCTGGATATGTTCCTGTATGGCCTGCTCCAGGTGTTCCTATTTTGGGAGTGGGTTGGACTCAATGATCTCCAGACATCCCTTCCAAACCCTACCATTCTATGATTCTATTTTCCAAGAAGATTATTTCTTGGTGAATAGTGGTATTTGTGCATATGAAATATTCAATGCAAAATCTTCTTTCACACTCTAAGGAAAATGGCTTTATGACCACAAATCTCTCTTCAGATTGAAAATGCTACAGCATTAAAACCTAGGGCATAGAAGGCCTTATCTCATAGTAGGTCTCTCATGAGAAATGCCATAAAGAGATTACATCTTCGGCCTGCATGTGTTCAGAAAGGTCTATCTGCTTTTAATTTCCTTGTCTGTCTCACACATATCCTTAGCAGATACAAAAGCCTTGCTCATTTAGATTACCTCATTTATTCTTTCTAGAGCACCAACTCTAGCTTCCTCTCTAGCTCTCTCTTTAACTCTCTCCCAAACAAAATTGATAGTGTACCATCAGAATGTATTGTTACTGTATTGTCCAGTAGCATTCAGAGAGGTACTTATTCTGTAGTTCTGTGCATGCTCAGACTGAGGTGTCATCCCTTACTGGAAACAGTTTACAACAGAGGAGCAGAGACAAGTCAAAAGTATTGCTATTGTGACCAAAGTGGGGAACAAGGGCATGAGTTTCTCAGACCTGTATCAGAAGATAGCACTGAAAAATGAAAAGCCCTTAGCTTTATTTCATAGACTCACAGAATCATAGGATGGTTTGGGTTGGAAGAGATCTTTAAGGATAACCCAGTCCAAACCCTCTTCCTGTGGGCAAGGACATGTTTCACTAGATCAGATTGTTCAAAGTCCCATACAACCTGACCCTGACAACTTCTACCTATGTGGCATCCACAGCTGCTCTGGGCAACTAGTTCCAGTGTCCCGTCATAAAAAATTTCCACTCCCATCATAAGAAATGTCTTCTTTACATCTACTCTAAATCTATCCTCTTTTAGTTTAAAGCAATTACCTCTGGCCCTGTCATTACAGGCCTGAAAACAACTCTCTGTCTTTCTTTTAAGCCATCTTTATATATTGAAAGGCCAAAATGAGTTCTTCCCAGAGACTTCTTTTCTCCAGATTAATCAATCTCAACTCTTTCAGACTTTCTTCATAGGTGTTCCAGTGCTCTGATCATCTTCATGGCCTTCCTCGGGATCTATTCCAACAGGTCCACATCTTTCTTGTGATGAGGTGAGATCAATGATCTGCATGAGGGGACTGAGTGAACCACCCTCAGTAAGTCTGCAGATGACACAAGGTGAATGGAAGTATTGATCTGCTCAAGGGTAGGGACTCTCTGCAGAGAGCTCTAGACAAACTAGTTTGATGATCCAAGGTCAACTGTATGAATTTCAGTAAGGCCAAATGTCAGGTTCTGCACTTTGGCCACAACAACCCCTGGCAGCGCTACAGGCTTGGGAACGAATGACTGGAAAGCTGCTCAGCAGAGAGATAACTGGGGTTGTTGACTGACAGCCAGCTGAACATGAGTCAGCAGTGTACACAGGTGGTCAAGAAAGCCAGTGACACCCTGGCCTGTATCAGGAATGGTATGTCCAGGAGGACAAGGGAAGTGATACTACCCCTGTACTTCACACTGGTGATGTCTCATCTTGAGTACTGTGTTCAGTTTTGGGCTCCTCACTACAAGAAGGACAATGAGGCACCAGAGTATGTCCAAAAAGGGGCAACAAAGCTGGTAAAGGGCCTAGAGTACAAGTCTTGTGAGGAGTGGTTGAGGGAACTGGGTTTGTTTAGCTTGGAGAAAAGGAGGCTGAGGAGACACCTTATTACTTTCTACAACTACCTGAAAGTAGATCGTAGAGTGGTGGGGGTTGGTCTGTTCTCCCAAGGAACGAGTAATAGAACAAGAAGAAATGGCTTTAAGTTGTGCCAAGGGAAGTTTAGATTTGATATAAGGAAGAATTTCTTTACCAAACGGGTTATCAGGCACTAGCACAGCTTGCCCAGGGAAGTGGTTGAGTCCCTATCCCTGGAGGTATTTAAGAGTCATGTAGATGTAGTGCTGAGGGACATGGTTTAGTCAAGGTCTTCTCAGTGTTAGGTTAATGATTGGTCTAGATGATCCTAAAGGTCTTTTCCAACCTAGGAAATTCTGTGGTTCTGCGGTTCTGTGTTCCAGTCCTCTGATGATTTCCATGGCCTTCCTCTGGACCTTCTCGAGCAGATCCATGTCTGTCTTGTACTGGGGACTCCAGAGCTGGATGCAGTGCAGTTTCACAAGATCAGAGAAGAGGCAAAGAATTATGTCCCTTGACCTACAGGCCACGTTGTTTCTGTTGCAGTCCATGTATTTTTCCCATGATACCTGTCCCTGCTTCTACTGCCTTTGTCTTTTCGTCTTACATTTTAGTTTGAACAGGAGATCTTTACTGAGCCATGCTGGTCTCCTAACATCCTTGCCTGGTTTCTTAGACGTCAGAATCAAGAACTCTTGCACTCTGAGAAGAATGTCCTTAAAGAGCTGCCAGCTCTGTTCATCTTCTTTATCCCTGAATGTAGTTCCCCAGAGTGTCCCAATCTACTAATTCCTGAAATGATTGAAAGCTTGCCCCCCCTAAAATTCAGGACTCTTCAACCAGCCCATATCCCTCAAGACTGTGAATTCCATCAGAGCATGACCATTTCAGCCTAGGCTGTCACCAATCTTTCTGTGTTGGTAAGCAACAGGTCTGGTAATGCTTCTCCTCCAGATGGGCTTTCTATCATCTGGATTAAGAAATTATCCTCAACCTCCAGGAGACTCCTGGGCTACTTACAGCTTTCTCTGCTGCTTTTTCAACAGTTGTCAGAGTGGTTGAAGTCTCCCAGTAGGATCAGAACCTGTGAGTGTGACGCTTCCCATATTTGAAGCATAAGAATGCTTTCTTAACAGGCTGTCCTTGTTGGGGTGGCCGGCTATAAACACCAACCATGAGGTTTCTTTTGCTGGCTTGGCCCCCATTTTTTGCCCATGAACTCTCAACCAGTTCATCTCTGTTTTTTAATGACAGCTCTGTACAGTCTATCCAATTTTTTCACACAGAAGATAACTCACTCCTCACACCTCCTTCCCTGTCTATCCCTTCTGAACAGTTTATAGCCACTGATTACAGTGGTTCAGTCATGTTATTCATCACCCCACATTTCAGTGATAGTGATTAGACCATAGTATTTTAGCTGCACAGTAGTTTTCAGCTCTTCCTGTTTACTATCCATGCTGTGTGCATTAGTATAGAGGCACTTCACCTATTAACCATTTCACTTTTTCAGATGAACTTGCCCTAATTCCTTTGAGGCATTTCATAGGTGTTTCCATGTTTGTTCCTAACACATCAGCAGTTCCTGGCTTTTGTCTGTTGCCCAAAACTCTATCCTCTTCCCTACTAAACCTAGTTTAAGGCTCTCTGAATAAGTCTGTCCAGCATGTTGGTGAACAACCTTCTGCATGACTTGGTCAGGTGAATCCTCTCAGCTCACAACAGACCTGGATTCCCAACAGTAGATCCATGAACACAGAAGCCAAAACTTTTGCATATGGCACCAGCTATGCAGTCAGGTATTCACCTTTTGATTTGTTTCTGTCTTCTTGAATGCCTGCTTCTGACTGGGAGGGTAGAGAAGAACACCACCTGTGCACCAGATCTTGGTAACATTGCTTTGAGGAACATGCAGTGTCTTCTGAGTGTTCAACATTGCCTTGTCACAGACATTGCATAGTATAGGAGCAGACAGTGGTAATTTGTAGGGTTTACTGAGCTCAGAAGACTCTTGGCAACATTGCAAATGCAAGTTCCTGGTAGGCAGCAAACTTCTTTACAAGGATGGATGGGAAATGGGTGTTGTTTGATGCTGTATCTGTATTGGAACATGTTGATCCATTGTTGCAGCCCTCTGCCACACTACTGGCTGTGTGTGTGAGTGCCATCCTTTGTGAAATGGGAATATTCCACGAACCTGGGACAGATGCCTCTCAGAAAGGAATCTTCAATTACTAGTAGTGTATGTGCTTTTCTTGTTCCACTGGTTCTAAATAAGGTAATCAGTTTAACTTTGAATGGTTGGCTTTTCTGGATCCTGTCCATTGCTAATGTGCTTTTCATTCTCCAATGCCAGAGCATTGTGCATATAGACACTTCAGGGGAAGGTACCCCATGCAGAGACAAGGGATGAATCTCCATCATTTCATGATCTGTTAGAAAACTTGAGGTTGTATTCATGCTTACCTTCCTCTTGTGCAAACTTAAGGCAGTGCTGTTGCTCAGTTTGGGACAGCATGCAATACCTCTTACTGATCTCCTGATCATATTCCCAGTCACTGCACTGCCTGGTGAGCTGTTGATGTAACAGAACTACTTTGTTTGAAGAGTTCTTACAGCTGGGACCACTTGCAGCTATGACATCCACTGCTAGGGGTAAATGCTAGGGGGTACTTCCAGGTACTGACACACCAGCACAATGCCTGGACAGCTATTTCAGTTCCTGGAAGGTCTCTTTTGATGTAGACATCAGCATAGGTGTAGTGTTTATCCTTGGGTTTCAGCCTCAGACTTGCAATTGCAGTGAGCTGACACGATTTTCTTTCAGCGGGGAATGTCGTTACAGTTTAAAGAATAAAGACCTGCTTATAAAATGGTAATTCTTTTTAACTGCTTTGTCCTTCTAATTTTAATTCTAATTCTCTGGACACCTCAAGCTTGTGGGTAGACATGCATAGCCACCAGCTAGGTAGGATGATTGTAAGGGCTGCAGCATAAGCATGCTGATAAGCAGAGCAGGTAGCAGCACAGCAACTGGCAGACTTCGCTGTCCTTCTTGTACTGTTGCTCGTGCTAACACCCCTTTACCATATGGACAGCAAAACATTTCCAAATTGAGGAAGTTACAATTTTGAACATTTACTTCTGTTTTGCATTACTATATTAAGACAAATCCCAGTAGCCCACAGAAACTGGAGTCAGTTCTTCTGTCTATTCTGTAAATTGTACAGAACCAAGTGCTTTCACACAAAGATATACAAGAAGAATAAATTCAGAGGTCTATTAATTCTCTCAGTTTTGTGCACATAGTTATATGTGTTCCAAACTTCTAGCAGGATTTAGGAACTATGCTTTACCCCAGGACCTTTTGCTCTACATTTTTTTAGATTTTTAATCACGTATTTAATTTTATAAATATTGCTTTATTTTACAGGAAAAAAAAATAATAATCATGTGACAAATAAACTTCATCAGGTAGCAGAAGTTTAAAAATTCTTATTGAAGTATTCTTAAAACCTTTGCAAAGGATAGTGAAAAAACAAACAAACAAAAAAATAACAAAGTCTGGAACTCCAGCTTAAATTTTCTGAAGTTCTTTTCCTGTGCAAAGTTCCCCAGAATGTTGCTTTGCAGATCAGGAACTTTATGCAGAAGAATGCAAAAACTTTATCAAGACAAGAGGACTAGCGCCAAGAAACAAAAAATGAGTGGCCACATTGTGAAATTCAGCAAAGGACTAAAACACTGTCAAAGCTACTAGGGGTCCTCTCCTTTGCACCGTTCAGTATCTAGTGTCAAGCAACTTAAGTATGATTATTTAGTACCTTTTCAGTATTCTTTTTCCTTTTTTAATTCCCTCAAACATCATGTGCTTT
>JANVCC010008589.1:308-15471 GCA_025345505.1 Todiramphus chloris collaris | reverse complement strand
AACTTTGCTTCTCACCTCCCCAACCTCCCCATTCCTCTCCTTGGCCACCTGGGATTGACATCCCAGTTTCTTGCCTCAGACTTCTCCCTGCTCTCTGCAGCTGGAGGTTCCAGCTCCATGGCACCAGCTCTACCTGCTCTCCTCAGAGAACTGTCTGCACACAGGCACAGGAGAATTTGTCCTCTTTATCTGAACAAATATCTTCTCTTTTTTTAGGAAACAAAATGAAATCCTGATAAAGTTTCATGAAAATCAAACCCCCTCTGTAACCATCTGCTCAGGACAAGTTGACTCTCATGAGGTGGCCTCTCTACAAGGGACAATCCAGTGAGAAATATTTTTGGCAGGTAGACACAAACAGATGGATACAAACACAATCGAAGGGTTGTCTGAGTAGATGATTAAATCGTTGAAAGACTTGTCCTTTTCTGCTCCCTAAAGCTCCAAACAGCCACAGAGATGAGAGGCGTCTGAATGAATGAAGCAAAACTAAGGGGAGTAGAGAACTGGAGAATGATGGGAAGGGCCTTTTCCCAGTCAGTCTGCAGCTGAGAAGATGACTTTAAAGATCACCCTTGTTTCCATAAAATCTGAAAATAGATGAAGGAGGAGAGAAATCCTGTACATGGTATAAGCAGCAGGGTGTGACCTGGTCATGATTTTTCAGTGATTTCAGAGTCGTGGTTGATGAGAGGGAGATGAAAATGTTGGATTTGAGCAGCACTTCATCATTCATCGTGGAGTTTACTGTTTTACAAGGAGGAAATAAGGCAATAAGTAGGATTATAACCCTGGACTTCCAATGCCTTACAACTCTTTCTGGAAAGAAATGCTTCCTGATATCCATCCTGAAACCCACCTGGTTCAACCTCACACATCACAAAACCCTGCAAAATCCAGTTCCTGGCCCCAGCTCTTACTCATGGAGCTGCAACATCACAAACCCCTACTGAAGCTGGGGTCCTGCTCCTGCACCATCTTCTACTCATCTAACTGTGACATCATAGTGCACCACACTAACCAGGGGCCTCCTGCTGCCCCAGCTTCTACTTCTCCACCTATGACATCACAAAACCCTGTACAAGCCAGGACCTTGCACCTGCCCAATCACCTGATAACTCATAGGTGACATCATATACCCCTCCACAATCCATTTCATGCCCCATGTCCTACTCGTCCATCTGTGACATCATAGAACATTGCACAAGCTAGGTCCCTGCTCGTGTCCCATGTCCTACTCAGCTCTGACATTGAAATCCACTGTATACCCGAGTCCTAGTCCTTGCTCTTCTCCTACTCATCCATCTGTGACATCACAAGCACCTACACAAAACAGGTCCCTGACCCATCTGCTACTCATGGCAATCTGCCATCAAAACCCCACAAAAAACCAGGGGATTCTCTTGTCCCATCTCCTACTCATACACATGTGACATCATAAGCCCCAGCACCAACCATGTCCCTGGCCTGTCCCGTAGCCTTACAATGGATCTGTGACATCACAATCCCCTGCTCAAGCCAGGTCCCTGCTCCTGCCACATGTCCTACTCAGCTGTGACACCACGAGTCCCTGCACATGCTCATGCCTACTCCTTGCTCATCTCATCCTCTTCCTCCTAGGACATTAAAAATATCTGGGCAAAACAGGTCCCTTCCTGTTCTCCTGCTCATCGAGCTGAGACATCAGAAACCAGTGATCAATCCCTGTCCCTTTCCCTAATCCTACTCATGGAGCTGTGACATCAGAAACCCCTGAAGGAACCAGTGACCTTCTCCTGCCCCATCTCCTTCACCTGTGACATCACAAAACCTGCACAGCCTAAATCCAGATCATGCCCCATCTCCTACTTATTCATCTGTGACATCACAAACCCCTCTACAAGCCAAGAACTTGCTCCTGACCAGTCTCCTATTAACCCACTTGTGACATCTCAAACCCCTGCACAAGACAGGGGCCTGCTCCTTCCCATCTCCTACTCACCTGTCTGTGACATCACAGACCCCTACACCAGTTAGTGGCTGCTCCTGCTCTGTCTACTTGTCATCCTTCTGTGACATCACAAAGCCCTGCACAGGGTCACATCCCGCTCAGTGAAGGTGGGGGAACAAAGGGAGTGACGCAGAGTGGGTGATTCACTCAGGTTGAGATACAGAGACTGACCCCACAGGTCCATGACATGAAAAGAGTTTAACCCTTAATGCCCTGAAGGATGACAACCCCTCACACTGTGTGTGAAGGACTGAAAGGGAAGGGAAGGGACAGAGGAGAAGGGGAGGAGAGAGAATGAAGAGCAGGCAAAGTTCCGGAGCACCACCCAGGGTTACAGCAACATCTCACCCAATCTGTTCCTTGGGGTCTTTGAAGGTGGGCACCCACCTGCTGGTGGACAAATGGAGTTGAGGAGTGCAGAGACCCTGGATTTTATTACCCTTTGCTGGTGCTAGCACATAGGAAAATTTGGCGAGGGGACAAGGCTGCTGATCTGCCAATGTCCTTCCCTCCTGACAGAGCTGGCAGGTTTTGTCCCCTGTTCCAACCACAAGGCTACTTCTCCTGTCAGCTGGTCCAGCTCAGGGTGTTCCTCACACAGTGTCTGAGACATCAACTCACTTGGATCGGAGTTCCACACAGGCCTGACAGGACAGACTGCCCTGGGCACAACAACCACAGCATCGCAGAGTCAGGAAGGCTGGAAAAGACTTTCAAGATCATCAAGTCCAACCATCCAACCATGCACCTGACACTATTCTGTCCACTAGACTATATCCTGAACTGACATACCTACATGTTTTTTGAACACTTCCAAGAATGGTGACTCCACCATGTTCCTGAGCACTCCAATGCCCGATGTTTTTTTCCATACAGGAATTGTTCTTCATGTCCAAGCTAAACCACCAATGGTGCAACTTAACGTCATTTTCTCTCCTCCTACTGCATAGCTACTTGGGAGACCAGTAGCCACCTCACTACAACCTCCTGTCAGATAGTTGCAGAGAGTGAGGTCTCCCCTCAGCATCCTCTTCACCAGGCTATACAACTCCAATTCCTCAGCTTCTCCTCATAAGACTTGCTCTCCTGACCCTTCACCAGAATCACTGCCCTTCTCTGGACCTGCTCCAGCACCTCAATGTCTTTCTTAGACTGTGGTGCCCAAAACTGAACCCAGTGCTCAAGCTGTGGCCTCACCAGTGCCCAGTACAGGGCCATGATCTCTTCCCTATTGCTCTCTGGCTTCTCTAGGGATTTCTGATGTCAAAGGTCCATGAGTGAGGGGACAAGTACCTGTTTTGTTCAGGTGTTTGTGATGTCCCAGGAAGCTGAGTAGGACATGGGGCAGGAGCAGGGACCCAGCTTGTGCAAGGTTCTGTGAAGTCACAGCTGGATGAGTAGCAGATGGGGCAGGAGCAGTAACATGGCTTGTGCATGTGTCTGTGGTGTCACAGGCAGGTAAGTATGAGACGGGGCAGGATCAGGCTTGTGGTTAGTCTGGGGCATTGTGATGTCATAGATAGATGTGTTAGAAGCTGGGCAGGAGCAGGTGTTTGTGATGTCACAGGTGGATGAGTAGGAGATGGGCAAGGACCAGGGTCACAGCTGGTGCAGGGATTTTTTGATGTCACAAGTGGTCAGTAGGAGATGGGGCAGGAGAAGGCACCTGGTTTATGAAGAGGTTTTTGATGTCACAGTTATAGAAATAGAAGATGGGCAAGGACCAGGGACCCAGGCTGTGCAGGGGTTTGTGATGTCACATGGGAATGAGGAAGAGATGGGACAGAAGAATGTCCCTGGCTTGTGATGTCACAGTTGTATTAACAGGACATGTGGCAGGACCCGGGAGTTGGTTTGTTCAGGGCTTTTGATGCCACAGCTGGATGAGTAGGAGATGGGGGAATTGAAGGCCCATGATTTGTTCAGTGACTTGTGATGTCACAGATGCATTAGTAGGAGATGAAGCATGAGCTGGCCTCTGGATTGATTAATGATTTGTGATGTCACAGGTGGTTGAGTATGAGACAAGGCAGGAGCAGGGTCCTGGTTGTGCAGAGGTTTGTGATGTCACAGCTGGATGTGCAGGAGATGGTGCAGCTGCAGGGACCCGGCGTCTTCAGGGGTTTGTGATGTCTCAGCTCCATGGGTAGGAGAATGGGCAAGGAACTGGCTCATGCTGGGGTTTGTGATGTCACATATGAATTAGCAGGTGATTGGTAAGGAGCAGGGACCTGGCTGGTTCAGGGTTTTGTGATGTCCTAGCTCCATGATTATAATATAGGGCAGTCCAGGGACATGACTTATGCTGGACATTGTGACATCATTGGTAGATAAGAAAGAGATGGGCCTTAAGCAGACCGTGCTTGATCTAGGGCATTGTGACATCACAGATGAATGAGTAGGAAATGGGGAAGGAGCAGGAATGTGTCTTGCGTAGGCATTTGTAATGTCACAGTTCCATGAGTAGTAGTTGGTGCCAGAAACTGGCTTCTTCAGGGCTTTGTGATGTCACAGGGGGGTGGGTAGATGATGGGCAAGGATGAGGGACCCAGCTTCTGCAGGAGCTTGTGATGTTACAGGTGACTGGCCAGGCCAACTGCAGCGCTGTCTGGACCAAGAGCCAAGATGGCTGGTGGGTGATGGCAACTGCAGCAGCTGCTCTGTGGAGTGTGACTGTGATTAGCCCTGAGTGGTGGGTGTGTTAATTAGGGATGAGTCCAACCCTGTTGGAGCTGAGTGCTGGGAGGGAAGGAGAACCCTCTGGAGCAGCCAGAGTCAGGGTGCCCCAGTGTGTCTGGGACACCTCAGGCACGGGACTGAATCTTTCCCCTTGGGATTCTGCACTTTGTGTCCCAGCCTCAGGCCTGGGGTGGCATCGGACACTTTCTGGAACAGTTTGGGGACCCAGGTAAAACACAGCAGAGTGACCTGATCCAGTTTCTCACCACCAGCCAGCCCCTGCTGATCTCCAACCTGGGTTATGTGCGAGTTCTTCTCACACTGAGCTTTTCTTGGCAGTGGGCAGAAGTGAAAACCTCCACTAACTGCAGTTTGGGAGGTTCAGACTGGAGATGGGGAAAAAGAAATGTCACTCAAAAGGCAGACCTGTGGTGCCAGAGGTGACTCCAAGGGGTCTGGATCAGCCCCTGGCTTTGTGTTTCAAGGATGAGACAGCACTGGGTGGAGAGCCAGGAGTGAAGGTCTAGAAATGGCAGGGTGAGAGCTGGGTGGGAACAGGAGATGGGTGTCAGCAGCCTGACGGGCAAGAGATGCAGACAGGGCACAGTGTAGGACAGTCTGCAGGAGAGATGGCCAAGGGCTCTGGCCAGGCTGATAGGCCCCAAGGGACCTGACTACTTGCCCAAGTGCCATGGTCAGAGCTTGGCCTTTCTGCTTCACCAACAAAAGTCAAGGTTATCCACCTTGCATTTTTCCTTAGTCTGCCTGCAATCCTCCAGTGATCTGCTCTAACGAGCCCCTGGGGAGCCTTTGTCAGTAACAACCCTCAGTGGGACCCATTAATGTGTAAAGGAGCTTTGGATTTTGTTGCTGATTTGGATTTTTTGAGAGGATTGTTTCAACTCCTGACAGTCCCTGAGGTCCAGGGACTCAGCCCCAAATACTCCATGGGGCTCATTAACACACTGACCAGCCACATATCACCCTGGGAGTTCCCTCAAGTCTTCAAGCCTTGCACAGCTCACTGCAGAGGTTTCCTAGTGCAGGAAGATCACAGAAAGCTTCAAAAAAAACCATTCCCAATGTCTTGGAGGCTCTGGAGTTTGTTTTCATCTCTCCTTGCTTGGAGAGGATGGGAGCTGCCCTAGAATTTTCCTGCCCATGTCACTGGTCACCCCACACCCACCCTGTCCCCAGGAAGAGCCCTGAGCCAGGCATGAGGGGCAGCATCTGCCATCTGAGTGTCTGGGGGGCAGGGCTCGGCCTTTGTGCTTCATCAGCCAAACCCAGGGTTTTCTCACCTGCATTTTGCCTTTGTCTGCCTGGAATCTTCCCATGATCTGCTCTAACGAGCCCCTGGGGAGCTTTTGTCAGGAACCTCCCTCAGTGGGGCCAATCAAGGCTTCAAGGCACTTGAGGTTTTCCTTCTGACTGCTTAAGAAGGTCTTTCAATCTCCTCTCAGTCCCCGAGGTTCATGGACTCAGCCCCACTGGGGCTCATTAAAATACAGAAACCCTAACGAGCTGTGTCTCTGCCTGGAATTGTCCTCAACTCCTCCAGACTTGTCAGGTTCATTGGAGTTTCTCAGGTGGAATGAACCACAAGTGCTCTCAAGATCTGTTGATTATTTTGTGATTTTGTTCAACTCTTCAGCTCTGCCCGGATCCTTTGGGGCTGTTTCAGAGTGGAGTTGAGGAGGAAAAATTCATGCTGTACCTGATAGAAATAATTTTCTTTTCTAGGATACCCATTACTAATTTTCAGTTTAGAGCAGAGGTGACAGAGGCGTTCTCCAAGTGATCCTGATCCAGAGGCTCTCCTCAGGAGCTCTGGACTGGTAGGAGAAGCTGTGCCTTGAGGGCTGACACTCTATGGATAACTTGACTTCCCAACTCCCCAGCCTCCCCATTACTGTCCTTGCCCACCTGGGACTGACATCCTTGGTCCTTGCCTCTGGCTTCTCCCCTGCTCTCTGCAGCTGGAGGTTCCAGCTCCATGGCACCAGGTCCACCTGCTCTCCTCAGGGAACTGCCTGCACACAGGCACAGAATTTCTCCTCCTTGTAATTAAACAATGAAATAATTCATGTTTCAATCCTGCTGTGTAAACATCTGCTCAGGACAAGCTGCCTCTCATGAGGTTGTCAATCTTATGAGGGACAATGTGAGGAGAAATATTTTCAGTCGGCAGATAGAAAAAGATGGATATAAACACAAGCTCTTGTCTGAGGAGACCATTGGACAGTTGAAAAACATGTCAGCTTTTGCTCCCGGAAGCATAAAAGAGCCTCGGATGTGAGAGACATCTGAATGAGGAAAGAGTACGTGGAGAAGAAAAATGGAGAATGATGGAAAGGGCCTTTGCCTGCACAGTCTGCATCTGAGAGATGAGTTTTGAGATGGTCCTTTTTCCCTGGGCATGTGTAAAGAGACAAAAGCTGGCAGAAATTAAGTACAATGTATTAGCAACATGTTCTTTAATGGTCATGATTTTTCAGCAATTTCAGACTTACTGGTAGTGAGAGGGAGATGAAAATGTTGGATTCCAGCAGTACATCATCATCGACCAATTGGAAATAAACAGGATGATTGAGGAGAATATGTTCTGATCCAACCAGCAAGAGAACGACAGATCCAAAAATGACAAGATTCCCACTGACTCACTGCGAGGTGTCCCCAACTCAATTGTGTGTCTCTGCATGATCACAAAGCCCACAGACACAGAAACACTTGGCCAGTGAAATACGTAGGTGCCCACACATAAAAAAGCAGATTCATCCAACTAAACACCTGAGCTGGTAGAGAGGTGGGTAGAAGACACTGGCCTGCTGTGAATATTTCCCCTTTCAAGGGAAGAGCAAATACTCACAAGGCATCATCATTTCTCAGTGGGTGGGAGCAGAGCCTTGAGGCAGTGGTGTCTCCCAGGGCTTTCATCAACTTCATCCCCAGGTGGTCCTGAGAGGTGCCCCAACTCAGGGGAGATGCAGGATGCAGCCCACTGTGATCCAGGAGAGCTCCAAGGGGCTCATTGTGGATCACAGTTAACATGGTCCAGAATCATGGACCTTGGTCTGGTGCTTTTCTATTTAAGACAACCCCGAGTGTTGCAGCGTTCTGGTTTGTGCATGACCAGAACTGGAGGGTCATGGCATTTCTCCATCATTTGCACATGCCCAGAACTGGATCCTGGGATCCTGGTCCACCCACAAGTGGACAATTCACCTTGAGGTGTGCACTAAAAATTCCCCAAAACTTCCTGACTCCTGTGCATGTTCCTGCTGCAGCCAGCAGTGCTCAGGAGCACCATCAGTCAGAGACTGCTGGCAGCTCTGCTCCTGGGAGCTGAGAAATGGCAGAACTAGAAAAATCCTCCCTTCTTCTTCTTTCCCCTTGAAATCTTTTCCCTTTGGCTGTGCTCCTGAAAGTGTCCAAAGGAACCCGTGAGAGCTGAGGGTGTGGGAAGAATTATATCCAGAGCCTGGGATTGTTGGGGCGCTTCGCATGTCCGTGAGCCCTCTAGGGCCAAGCTCCTGAGCTGCAGGGACTGGAGGAAGATGGAACAAACCTCTGGAGAAGGGAAAGGCACTGACAAAGCTCCATGATCTTGATGGTGTGAGAGAGCCTTGCTGAGGGACTCACTGAAGAGACCAGTGAGGGAACGACCAGAACAGGGACTGTGCCTGGGGGATGGGGAACAAAAAAGTCAGAGGCAATTGGGAAATACAGGGGGACTGTGGGACTGGCCCCGCCAAGGTCCTTGGTGGTCATTGCCACATATTGTCCCACACTACCCTGTGCCTGGGCTGATTCTCGGCAGAGTTTAACCACCCCCTGCTTCCCCACCTCACTCCGACCCCACCATGGGCCAGGCTTTGCTGATGTCTCTCTGCCCTCACTGGGTGTTGCTGCTTCAAACACAAACCTGGGGTTCCCTTGGGCTTTCCCAATGCCTTTGAGGCCCCCACAGCCTCACATTTCTTTCCAAGCCCTGCTAATGCTCCTCCAGCATCCAAGGTGCCCCACCCCACACTCAAACCCTCACTCCACATCCCAGCACTGAAATGGGTGTCCTACACCTAGAGGCATGTCATTTAATTTTGGACACCTCACAGTGGGAATCTTGTCATCATCTGATCTGTTGTTCAGTTGATGATTGGATCAGAACATATTCTCCTGAATCACCCTTTCATCATCCTTTATGTCCCACAGCCTGTGGTCAGTCTTCATCCCCACCCACCATTTCTCTCATCAGCTCCATGGGACTGACAGCTGCAGCCCTGCTCAAACCTGACCTTCCTCCACTGAAGTCTGGAGCTGCAGAACCCCCCTGAAAGTGTGATCCGATAGAATTCTGCCTGGGGACATCCTAAGCTCCCTGAGGAAGGTTTCTCCTCTGTGGGGGAAATAATTGATGCTTAGGTTCAAAACCAAAAATAACTTAAACTTATGCAGCACAGTCCCGAGGATGGGGTTGAAATGGAGCCTAGGGTGGGGGGCCCAGGGACCTTTACTTGCTCTTAGCTCCCCAGAACCCACTGAGACCTCCTCAAGAGCCCTTGAGACATCCCAGAGACTCCCCTTCAACCCCTTCTGAGAACACACAACACCCTTCCCAAACCCCACTGAGACCCCTCAATGGCCCCATGAGAACCCACAAGACAGCCCTGAGAACACCTCACCCAATTCAGCAACCACGAGACACCCACCGAGATCTCCCTGAGCTGGGCACATGCTCTGGATTCAGCCCACCCCAGGGAAGAACGCTCCCCAAAATGTGATCATTCAGAGAAGAAATGTCAAAAACAACAAAAATAAAGATGACGATATTTTATTAAGTTGGGTTTTTGGTTATAATTGGACAAAGGACGCGGGGATTTTTCTACCCCTGGGAAATCCAAGGCCTTGTGGAAAGAACAGCTGAAATTTGGCAAACCATGTCCCAGCTGCACTGTTGGCACCGGCTGTGCCAACTCCTCAGGGTAATTACTCTGACTATCGCTGACAAGCCTGTGTGGGGAGGGTCATTTGCAAATGCTGGAGCCCCAGCCTCCAAGACAGAAGGGTGGAAAAGAGGCAATTCCAATTCAATCTGCTTGAAAAGTCTCCCCGGGAGGGTCATGTGTACCATGACAGCGCCGGGGTTGGTGTGTGTGTGTCCCCCGGTGCAGGCTGGTCACTGGTGTGGGTGCGCATGTGGTGGTTCCGCTGGGAGATGTACCTGAAGCTCTTGCCACAGTTGGTGCAGGCAAAGGGCTTCTCACCAGTGTGGATGCGGCGGTGCTGTGTGAGGTTGCATCTCTGGCTGAAGCTCTTGCCACAGTCAGGACATGCGTAGGGCTTCTCACCAGTGCGGGTGCGCATGTGCTGGACAAGGCTGGACTTGTCATTGAAGCTCTTCCTGCAGTTGTCACAGGCAAAGGGCTTCTCACCAGTGTGGATGCGGCGGTGCTGGGTGAGCGTAGACTTGTCACCAAAACTCTTGCCGCAGTCATCACAGCAGTACAGCTTCTCACTGGGATGGGTCTGCATGGGATTCATCAGCCCTGAGTGGTGGCAGAAGCTCCGCTGGCTGTCATCACACGTGCTGGTGGTGGCCATGGTGTCTGGCAGCTTCCCCTCAGAACTGCACAGCCTGCCATCCTTGGAGAGGTGGTGGGAGAGATGCTGTCTGCAGGCAGAGCTGTGGCTGAAGCTCTCGCTGCAGGAGCCACCATCATGAATCTCCACCGTGTGGACATGACAGTGCTGGAAGAAGTGGGAGACGTGGCAGAAGGTCTCAGTGCAGTGGGCACAGGCGAAGGGCTTCTCCCCGGTGTGTGCGCGCCAGTGGGCGATGAGCTTCGAGCGCCATCGGAAGCTCTTGCCGCAGCCGGCGCAGCGGTACGGCCTCTGCCCGGTGTGGAGGCGGCGGTGCCGGAAGAGGCTGCAGCTGAGGCTGAAGCTCTTGCCGCAGTCGGCGCAGGCAAAGGGCTTCTCCCCGGGGTGGAGGCGCCAGTGGGCGACCAGCATGGAGCTGCGCTGGAAGCTCTGCCCGCAGTCCCCGCAGACGTGCGGCCTCTGCCCAGGGTGGAGGTGACGGTGCTGGAAGAAGCGGGAGCTGTGGCGGAAGCTCTTGCCGCAGCCGGCACAGGAGAAGGGCTTCTTGCCGCTGTGGCCGTGCCAGTGGGCGATGAGCGCCAGGCTGCGACTGAAGCTCTTGCTGCAGCCGGCGGAAGGTGAAGGGCCGGGCGCCGGGCTGGGGGCACCGGTGCTTCAGCGGCTGCGATCCGGGAGGGAAGCTCTGCCCACACTTGAGGCACTGATTGGGCTGCTCACCTAGGACAGAGGGGGCTGCTGCACCTTCACCTTCCTCGTCCTCCTCCTACTCTTCTTCGTCCCCATCGTCCTCATCCTCCTCCTCCTCCTCCTCTCCCTCATCTTCATGCTCCTTATCTTCCTCCTCATCCTCCTCCTCCTCCTCCTCATCCTCCTCTTCCTCCTCCTCCTCCTCTTCTTCTTTCTTCTCTTCTTCATCTGCCCCTTCCTCCTCTTCCTCTTCCTCCATCTCTCCCTCCTCCTCCATCTCTCCCTCCTCCTCCATCTCATCTTCCTCGTCATCCTCCTTCATCTCATCCTCTTTGTCCTCTTCATCTTCGTCCTCAGGGCTGTGCTTCAGCTCCTCTGATTTCCTCTCAAGGGGGTTCTTCTCCTCTGGGCTCTCATCTGTGGGCTTCTGAGGGACCATGCTGGGCTGAGGAATCAGCCCTGGGACCACAGCTTGGCTCTGGGAATGCTCCATGACCACAGAGTGAGCACAGACTGACAGACAGACAGTGCAGGGAGAGGGGGTCAGGCAGCCATGTGGAGCTGGCCAACAATGGAGGCAGCAGCTCCTGACCCCAGAAGATCAAAGGCAAAGATCCCGACCCTGCTGGGACCTCCCCCTGACACCTGAGACCTCCCGACACCCAACACCTCCCAACACTCCCTGACACCCAACACCCTCCTGAGCCCTGGACTTGGGGGAGGGGAACTCAGGGCCTGGGGCTGTGGTTGGCACAGTGGAAGGAGCTCAGCTCATCTGAAGGGCTCCACCTGAGCACTCAGTGGGTGATGAGGAGGTGTTGGTGGGTGTGGCAGAAAGAGACTGGGCTGCCAGGTGCAAGCAAAGGATTTCTCTGAACTCCCAGGTGTAACTGCAAGGCCCAAGCAAACCATCTCTCTGCAGTCTCCTGTGCCACTGGTGCAGGTTGGTATGGGTGCAGTGGCAGAGTGCACTGGTGCCACTGAAAAGCAAGAATGCACTATAACCTATCAGAAAGCGTGCTAAATATTACACATGTGTTGGCTGAACCCACCACTGAAGCCCCGCAGGCTCCTTCTCTGACTTTCCTAGTCAGCCCAACGGTGGTTTGCATCGAGACTCAGGACACACCATTTCCTGAGGCATTTCAAAGCTCAGCTCATGCTTGGGCTCTGTGTGAGCTGCAGCATGGCCCTGTTTGGCCTGGGCCTTATGGACAACTCAAGGCTGAGCCACCTACACAGCTCCCCGTGTGTCATCCCTGCATAGACAGGGCCAGAGACAGGCAAACCAAGGCCAAGGCACCTGCATCCACCAGTTCATACTAAAACTTGCTTTTGAATTATGAGCCAGAAAAGCTGTAGATTGGGATGCACCACTGGGCTGGTCAGTGGGGTTATGTGCAGGGGTCCAGGCCGTAGGGTTTGTGTCATATTGATGGGGTGCAGCGGGTGACAGTAGAGTCCTTTTTCTGAAATATTTTCTTCAGAATTGTCTTCAGGATGGGCAAAATGGTGGCATTGAGGACGAAAATATTTTACTTTTAGGATATTATCATTAATTTCAGAATCACTTCAAAACAGGTTGAATTGAACCTTGCCTTGCTGTGCTCAGCATCAGTGTCCTTCTTTGAGTGAGAACAGAACTAGTTCTTTTCAGTGATTTCACTTTTCAGCTCAGTTCTTCTAACTCCCTGCACTGTCTGCACTCAGCAGCCTGTTTTCCCAGGCAGGGTCTGCTTCTGGCAGAGAGAACACCTCATGGTTAGAGTTACTACCAAGGGTTGATGTGCAGACCAAGGCCACTTCTGGAACTTATTTACCACATTGGGGGGTGCAGAAAGTGAAAGCTGCACCTGCAGGGAGGAGCGGATAGGAGAGGTGACCCCAAACTGACCAACAAGCGATTACATTGAATAGACGTCGTATTTGGTATAAAGCTGAGGTATCTGAAGGGTGTTTGTGGCTCTTCTCCCCTCTTGGACTAATTTGCCAGCTTTGCTCGGCTTGGCTCAGGTTCTCTTTGAGTTCCTTCCTCGAAGCACCCAAGGACGACTCTGTCCGTTCTGCCTTCTATCCCGGTCTGTGTGTTCCTGAACCCAGAACCAGAATCCAGCTCCTGAACACAGCTCCCGTCTGCTGCGGGGCCCAGGCTGGGACTCCCCCTGTGCCTGCACAGCATCAGTGGTGACAGTGATGGAATTCCCATGAGGGGGTTGGGTTCCATACTGGTTTTGTATATATTCCACTTTTATTGTTATTGTTTTCTTTTTCATTAAAGCTGTTCTGGTTTCCTTTTCTAATTACTAAGTCTCTCTCCCTCATTCACTTTCTCTTCCCCTCTGGGGAGGGGGGGGGGGGAACAGAGAGAGGCTGTTATAGGCCTAAGGGGCTGTCCTGACCCTAAACTGTGACACATGGGACTGCTCGGGGAACTCCGAATCCGCTTCCTGCCCCCAGGGGACAAAAAGCTGCAATTCAGGGTCAGGAAGGGGTTGGAGGGGAGGAGGTGCAGAGCATGGGCAGGAGGCTCTGGGCTCAGGGGCTGGGGTTTGGGTTGAGGGACCAGAGCTGCCTTCAGTGTCTGGGGATGAGGCCGAGTTCTCTGGGGCAGGTTTGGAGTTGTGCTGAGGGTGTGTGGTCAGGGGGAGGGCAGGGGCAGCTTTGTGGGGCAGGGTTTGTTTAGGGCTGGGCTGAGGGCATGGGCAAGGGCAAGATGTTAATGGCAGAGGGCTGGGCAGGGGTTGGAGGGATCAGGAGGGTGAGGGGAAAAGGCTGGGTGTCTGGGCTTTGGCTGAGAGGTCCATGTTGAGCTCAGGGATCAGAGCAGTGGATTCCCTGTGTGGGGAGGGGCAGCATTTAGGGGTGGGGTTGGGGCTGAAGGTCACTGGTCAGGAATAGGCTGAAGGCCTCACAGGAACGTTTTCACAGTCACTGTCACAGTGCCATCACAATGACCTGAATGGCTCCTACCTCTCCACAATCTTTCGTCTCCTTTGGGCAGACCCCTCCTCCCTCGCCCGAATCTCCCATCTCCCTTCTCACACCTTCCACCAACCTCCCCACAGCTCTCATCTTGTTGGGGGCTGGGTTGCAGTGGCTGCCTGCCCACTGCTCGCCAGTAAGAAGTGACCTCAGAGCCAGCATCCAAGGGGACACCCTGTGCTGCTGTGCTGGAGAGGTCCCTGCTCAGCCCCCAGCAGTGCTGGAGGCAGGCGAGGCACATTTTCATTCTCTGCTTCTGCCTTTTCTCCTTCCTCTGCTCATTCTTTCTTCAAAGTGCTCTCTGAAGAGAAGGTTCATGGAATCAGAGAAGAACTCGGGCTGGGAGAGACCTGACCATCTTCTTGTCCCATTCTCCTGCTCAAGGCAGAGTGAATAGGAGGAGGCAGCTGAAGACCTGCCCTCAGCTTACCCTCATCCCCAGAGCATCTGAAACTGAGCTCCATCTCATAGTACAGGGAGAAAAAAAGGCTTTCAACAGTCTTGGTCATTGTGCTTGGTCACTGAGGGATGCTGACAGCAACTGGCTGTCAGGAGGGCTCTGAACCACTGATGGCACCCAAGCCTGGCTGTCCAGCCTCCCACCCGTCCACCTCATCCTCTGCTTGTCTAGATCACCAGTCTGGATCTAAGAACACTACAGGAGGCAGTGTTAAGGCCTTGCTAAAGTCCACGGACACAATGTTTCTGATGGCCCTGGCCTTTCCTGGGTGTTGGGAAGAGGTCTCATGATGACACCACCCAGCTCTGCACTGCCCATTTCAACACCAACAGCTCCATACCTCACAGTTCCAGGAGAGTGCCCAGGACACAGCACAGCCCTGTCTCTTTATTTTGGGCCTGTTCATAAGAGAACCAGAAGCTTTTTCTCCCAGCAGACCAACAGCTCTCTACAGATCAGAACTTTGCTGAGTGTTTTTCTCAGTCTCTCCATCCCCTCAACCTTTCTGATCCTCAGGCTGTAGATGAAGGAAGTGAGCAGGGGCCTGAGAATGGTGTAGCTAAAGGCCTTTGCCAAACTGTCTCAGCAGGGTCGTTCTGGGCATCACAGAGACATGGATGAGGGTGCTGTAGAAACAGTGGCACTGGTGGGGTGAAAAGGGCAGGAAGAGAAGGATTCTGTCTGCCCAGTGCTGGGCGGGAGAGGTGCCCCAGGGTGGCAGCTCTGGTGCACACACAGGATGTCAGTGTGAGTGGGAAGGGGGG